>CM055961.1:28880000-29092500 GCA_029531755.1 Holothuria leucospilota | reverse complement strand
GAGAGTGGACGTTCCCGATCCCCCGCCGGGTTCGTTCGATCTCTTCGGGAGTTTTGTTTCTGTTACATGTAAATAGTTGTATAAACTGCAAATAGTGATTGAGTGTAGCAGATGCCCCCCCCCCCCCCCGTTGTCCCTCTGCGCTGTGGTTGCCGGAAGGGTTCGTGTGCTCAAAGTATCTTCAGGTTTGGTGCAGTGTGGTACTTCTGACGAATATGAGAGTATTCATAACAGTCGAGAATGAGACCGACGGTGACAGCACAATCACAGGGGATGCAGTATGGTCTCTCATCCCCATGGAGTAAATAGGCATGGGTAAGGTAAGTGTGGCCAATGCGAGCTCTAGTCAGGACTAAATCATCTCTCTGCTTACTGGGGGCTGCATTACCCACAGTCCCGGCCGATGGTTCTATTTTGTGTAATTTGTTCTCGAGGAAGGAATCCTACAGTTCTCGCCATTTCGATTTCACATAGCAAGTAATCTCAGGGCGGTAATAAGTGTGCGACAAGAACGTGTTAGTGACGTCCATCTGTAGGGCTTCTTTGCCAAGTGTGTCGACCCTTTCATTTCCGCGTATTCCCACGTGACTCGGGACCCACGATAGCACAACTAATTTATGTAGTGACACCAAATTTGAGTTAGCTTCACGGAGAGCTGTAACAAAGGGGTGTTTTTGCTCATGACCTGAGTAGGACGTTAAACTGCATCCGGTTGTGGAGCTTGTTAAAGCGTGGGGACAATGAGGTTACCCTTTGCCACAACTGCCTCCGGGGCACCCTTGGGCAAGGTGCACCTGTATTTGCCTCGGTGCTTTTTAAGTGCTGTTGCCTTTGGGCGTAGTGTTGCCTTCGGGTGTAGTGTTGCCTTCGGGCGTAGTATTGCCTTCGGGCGTAGTGTTGCCTTTGGGGCGTAGTGTTGCCTTCGGGCGTAGTGTTGCCTTCGGGCGTAGTGTTGCCTTTGGGGCGTAGTGTTGCCGTGGGGTGTAGTTGCCTTCGGGCGTGGTGTTTCCTTTGGGCGTGTGGGCGGAATTTGTTTGGGTGGTATGTGGTTGTGGGGAGGTGTTTTGGGGTTGGCTGCAGTGGCAGTTACTGGAGTTCAGTAGTAACAAAGACTCTTTTGTTCCCTGTTGTACGGTATGTTTAGTTTGTTTAGCATTTGTGTTTGTGACCCGTCATGGTTTTGTTTGGCTTTGGGATTTTTCTTTAGTTTGCCAGTGCCTGTTTCTACGTACTTAAAAAGCTCACAAAAAAAAAAAAAGTTTTTGCTCATGACCTGTAAGTGCCAAAAGGCTGGGCAGCGAGTCTGTGAAAACAATGAACTGGTGACCGCCAGAGCTTTCGATCACACCAAATGCCATCTTAACTGCCTGGAGTTCGGCAGTAAATATTGATGCGTCATCCGGTAGCCTGGCTTGCAGGAATGAGTACTGTGTGAAGTACTTTGACGAGAGCGGACGTGTTTCGTCGAGCTCTCGTCGCTTTGCCGTGCTCAACCTTATCACTGTGTGATTGCTTGCTGCAGTTGTGCATGAAACCTTATAGCGTGCTTGTGTTGTAGTTGATAAGTAGGTCTGGTCGTGTCCATTTGTTTGCGACCGCGCTTTGTTTCTGTGTAGCTTGTGTTTTTCTTACTTCATCCTCATTTTTGTCCTTTGTAAAACTAGTTGAGGTTTTTTCTCCTTTCGTGGCCTCGAGCCACACAAACTGGTGCTATGCCCGGAAGTCGGGATAGCACAATTGTTAAGTTGGAGTTTTCGTCTGGGGTGAGTGTCCCTTCCCCACAGGCGTTTACTGTGTTAAAAGACAATGGTGTCGAAATTAAAGAAATAGAGATGTTGCAGGCGCTTGAGGCCCGCAACACGTATGACCTTAAGTTTAAGTCTGATGCTGCCCGTGTTAAGGGTGTGTCATGCCTGAAGGGGGTAGAGGGGCTCACTGTCACCCCATATGATGGCTCTGTGACGGTGACAGTGCTTTACCTTCCCTTCGAGGTCGATCAGCGCCTGGTTGCGAGGGTTCTTAGTCAGTACGGAACTGTCTCTGAAATGTGGTGGTGTAAATATACTGGGGGTGAGTTGAAAGGTATATTTAATGGCAAGAGACAGTTCCGTATGGAACTGGTGAGGGACATTCCATCCTTCCTCTTCATAGGGGGTTCCAAGGCCCACATTAGGTACTTTTGTCAGCCCCGTACCTGTTTTAGATGTGGAGAGCAGGGGCACGAAGCCAAGTCGTGTCCCAACAGACGATGTGGGAAATGCTTGCAGTTGGGGCACGGCAAGGCAGAGTGTCCCAACGAGGTACGGTGCAACCTCTGTGGGGAGGAGGGACATGTGTTTGGTGCCTGCCCCACATCGTACTCTGCTCATGTCAGTGCGGATGTGGGGTCGGCACCTGAACCCTCGCAAACAGGCCCGCAGTATTCAACTCAGGAATTAGAGGAGGCGGCATTTGAGGTGGAACAGGACTTCCTTGCCTCCAAGCAGTGTGAGGGGGGTACTGGAACTCCTGAGGTAGACTCTCTGCCACCCTTAGCATCGACACCCAGTCAAGTTGAAATAACGACAGTAAAGGAGGACCTCGATCTGTCCTCGGACTCGGCAATGTCGGATGGCGGGGAGCCTGCCTCAGAGCCTCCTCCAAAGGATCCACCTTCGGGGGAGGGTTGGTTTGATTTGTGTGAGGGGGAGGGGCCAGAGCCTGCACTGAATAGGTCGGCCTCGGGCGAGGTGTTAGACAGGGGAACCCATCACTCTGGGACGCCCGTACCGAGCCCACGGATTAAAAAGATAAGGTCCCAGCCAGATCATTTGGTGTGAATGGTATGTGCCCGGTTTTCTTTTGGGTTTCTGTTCTGTCTGTATCTGTGCTCATGCATGCTATAAAGTTTGGTAGTTCAGTGTAAATAGGTTTGCTTTTGTTCCACATTAGGTCCGTCCGGCTACAAGCATGTGAAAAGCACATCACCTTGTTAATATTGTAAATAGTGGGGTTGGCCACATAAAAATTTGTTGCTGGCCTGGTGTATATAGTTGTCCTTGTGTTTTATGACACGTCAGGTGTTTTCGTTCCCGAGCACGTAAGGAGCACCCATAGTTACAAAAAAGCATTGTACAGACTCAACCTGAACACACTTCTGTTAATGTAAATGGGTATGTAAATAGTTTTGCCTAGTGAGATTGTAAATAGTCCTGTGTAACTTGCTTGGGTTCGGGATGGATTTATACAAAGTTAACACAGAAATTTCGGTTTGGGTTTTGTTCCTCAGTGCCTGTTTCTATGTACTTAAAAAGCTGCTAACCTGTAGTTTTGCGTGAATAAATTTGTAAATTGTCTTATGTAATTAACCTTTGTATATAGTCCTTTGTTCATAGTAACACAATTTTATGTTCGTAGGTGCATGTAAATATTTTGCTGTTGCGTTTTTGCCCGGTCCGGTTTGGGTTCTCGCCCTTTGTTTCTAGTGCCCGTTTCTGCGTACTTAAAAAGAACTGTGTCCCGGCTTGCCGCCGCGGCTGCCGTCCTGTTCGTGGCTCTGGAGCCGTCGCTAGGTGGCATGATAACGACAGTCCATATGTCCTAGCTCATTAAAGTTGGCACGAAACACCAGTTCATTTCTTCCGAAACTTCCTCAAACTAAGGTCAACCACTGGCTCAACTAACTTCCATGGGGGAGTGGTGGAAAAGGTAGACTGTGCCACGGAATCGGCGTCATGGAGAACCAAACTCGGCGCTTTGTATAAGGTGTTTGTTATTCCTCATATTTTCGAAGCTGAATCTCCCGGTGGCATTCCACGTGACGAGGGTTTTCATCTGTCGATGCTTTAATGTCTCCCTTGTTACCTCGGGTACCTGATCAATAGTAACTTTGCAATGTGTCCATATATTTCTTTGTTAGCCGATTCTTCCCAACTATTGTTTTTCCATTGGAGAGCTTTCATAGCTAAACTGGGTGCAGTATAGTACGTAGTGCATCACGGTGGTGTTTTAACATGGCAAACGACTTATTCCAATCGAATGTGATGTCCGCCTCGGATGCTTGTCATTTTGAGAGGCCATCATCCGAAGAATGAAGGGGACGAATTGTTTCCCCTGCATTTGTGTTGAGCCTTGGAAAGTATAATTAGGAAATTGATTATTTAAACAAGCCAATATTCCTCAGTGAAGGCATCAAGTATTTGCCGGTCGGTGATATACTATATAGCTTAACGTTTCTAGGTCTGGGCGAACCACACTGTACACTTTTGTACAGCGTTACATAGCACAGTAGTCTTCGTGGACCTACTTAATAGTCCGGGCCTTGCTAGTTACAATGCAGAAGAACAAGTCTGATATAGGCCTAGGCCCGTATACAATACGTATAATAAGTCACTGGAATTTTAAGACCTAAAACAACTACATTGCTCGAAACCTCGGAAACGGATCGTAGGTATACAGTACGTAGGTGCCAACTTTGTCAGGAAGTCAATGAGTTTGGGCAGCAAAGCCTTCTGGTTGAAGACAGTGAGTCATGGTTAACACTGTTTCCCGGGAGCCTTTGCAAGTTACTGCCTTTTCTGAGGACTACTGAGAACAAATTTGACGCAAACAAAAGCCCCCCTCCCCCCCCCTTTTTTTTTTGTTTTAAAGCTGCACCTAATGGGCTTGGACCAGTTATGTATTTTAGAGTCGGGTACTTGCAGCCTTATTAGTTGCGATTCCAACAGTGAAGTAGTAACCGGTACCTGTGCATACTGTAAGCTACTGCAGTACTGTAAGCTAGCACCTGCAGGCCACTCAATAGCTGTGATGCCCAAATAACGATGCCATAGAGTCGTATTGTCTAACACGAGGAGAGAAACGTGGCTAATGTATTTACTATAACATATATTAAACGTCACAAGGGCCTGTTTGTGTGTCCGGTAACTTCAATAACACCTTTGAAATAACACGCAAACGTTAACTTCAAAATGTGATGTTATTTTTTTTTAAGTTACTGTAAATTACTTGGTCACGATTCCAAAGAAAGCAAGGCTCTTACTTGACTTCCAGCCAGGGGTTGTGACTGAAAAGTGGAGCAGGGTAAACCACCGAAGCATAAATGCAATGCCTAATCCTCAGTAAATAACTGTGTGTAACAGTGGTCTACAAAAGTCCCTAAAGGTCTATACATGTATAGTATTTACATTGCAAGTGTGGTGTGTTCAACCAGCACAGATCTACAGTTTTGTAATACCCTATATTCATGACGTGGGTAGGCCATATGTCATATTGCATGGAACAGTTTACTATAACCAATAGTAAATAAAAAAGGGTAGTGCGGCAGGAGGGGGGAGACTGGTTTCTAATAACAAACTTTCAAAAGTAGGTCTTGCCATACTTACAGGGCTGCTTGCTCCATATGATGATGGCTGGAACAATCTCCCGATGGAGGAGTGCTTTGCTATACACAACAATGGCTGGTGTGATACTACGGTATGCATGAAAATTATTCAGGAAAATAACAAAGGGGCACTAGTTGGTGTGCCAGATCCATCCAGACAGAATCGATGAAGATTCCAAAGCGGCCAGCAGTTATTACTATCAACACGCATGGTTACGGACGTGGACTGTTGTTATAAGCTTGTTCCTCAAAATTTTCTGAGGCATACAGTAAGTCTCCATAGCTCATAACTTTGAGAAACTTTCTTTTACCGTAAGGTGGAAATCAGGCGGTGTTGTTTTTTTTTTTGTTTTGTTTTGTTTTTTTTTTTGTTTTTGTTTTTTTTTGAATGAGACATGGGGTCTAAGGGGGTGCCCCTTGCCTTTGGAGAAATGTGTTTTTTTAGGTCTCTAGATGCGAAATGGTGCAATATTTGTGCCTCAAATTGTAATAAAGTTAATAGTGCTCACTTTTTTCCAGCTTGTGTCATGGGGGAAGGGGGGTCTACCTCTGAAACCACCCTCTTTGCTATGGGACAATAGAAGCCGTAAGACAAAAGAAAATTTCTGGGAATGTCAACTCAAGACTACGTCGCCATTCGGCCTGAATATCCGAACGACTTACCAGCATACTGATTGAAGGGATTACACTCTAGGCCTAAGTAATCCTATTAGACCGTCTCCGTCACGCCTATTAAATAGGCTAACTCAAATTACTTAGTCTCGCCTCTTTCAAAAACGATAGTCCTAATTGACTATCAGTGGGGACCATTGTCCTCACAATTTAAAAGCTGTAAGTCCCGTACACTCCTTGTCACTCTTGTGATCAAGCACTGAAGAAGAGCTAGTATTGCTCGAAAGCTTTGCAAAAAAACCTTTTATGGCTGTTGTATTTACCAAATTTCTAGCTTCTACTGCTGTCTCGTATCTCCTTTGAGATCCAGCCATTCATTTTTGTAGCACTGTTGTTATACAGTGTATTTCCGTTAACATTATATATATGTATGTATGTAGGAGCTTTTTAAGTACGTAGAAACAGGCACTGGCAAACTGGCAAACATAATATATATGTATGTATGTATGTATATCCGTCCGTTAACCTGGCGTAGATATTTTTCAGCAACATGTTAACTATTGCTATAAGTTAACCTTCCAAAGGTTAACATTAGTTTGTGTGTGCGTTAAATGAGATCTACGGGTAATCGTGGTGAACATTTGGCTTAAATTTATTAGTTACCATCTATACCCTTTTATTACGCCAAAACTTTATCAGAAATTTGTAGTCACCATGGAGATATTTTGAAGCAAATATTGCAAATTTCTGGCGTATATATAAGCCTTCTGAAGTCTATTCCCATCCTTTGAACGGTTAACACTTTTCAGATATGCCTTATTAATGTACGAAATTTGGTGTGGATATTCTCCATTAATCAATCTTACCATTTCGCCACTTTTTTTTTAAATTTTACTATCACTGCTAATTAAAATACTGGTACAAAAAATGTTAACATTTGGACTGATCTGTAGAAAAACATGAATGGTTAACATTTGGCCATAGAGATAGACAGACAGACAGACAGACAGACAGACAGACAGATAGATAGATAGATATTGCTGGCCCATTCTTGAGATACGTTTTTACGAATTTATATGGCCAGTAACAGACCCAAGGTACACAATCTGTGAGCAAAACGTTACTAGAAGTATGGAGTCTCTCTGAACCACTTGTTCGCCGTCTCCTCACACTGTCAGACTTTTTCTTGTTCTTAGGCCAGCGACTTGAGATAGTTGGGCTAAATTCCACATACTAGCTCTTCATGTGGCCCTTTGTCATCATTCTTGTAAAGTGATAAGAACATTACAAGGGAAGTGCATTGTACATACACACACTGTGAAGTTGAGTTCCGGAGCTGACGTCATTCTTGGGTCAATGTACTTTCACTTTCGTTTCAGCATTTCTCCTTCATGGGGGCTATTTTTGGTGATAGATATGGTCAGAGAATGACATCAAATGGCTGTACTAGGTCACTTCATAGGCTCTTTAACGTTACCGTTAGGATACGGCATACCCTACAGGTTACAGTACAGTACCGAAAAGACAAGTTTCATTCTGAAAACTTTGTAGCTGGTCTTCCATTCAGAATTGAACACTGCCACAAGTACTTTGTTCAATCTTCAATTTCAAAATATTCTTTCCAATACTTCTGTATCTCAAAGTCAATATCATTGCAATCAGTCCCACAGCACTGCAAAAAGTGCTGGGTCAAAATATGACCCAAATCCGACCAACGAGTTTAGTTAGATCCCCACCTACCCTAAGTTGGGTCAAATTGACCCATTAATGGGTTACGTACAGTCTGACTAAGATTTGGGTCATACTCAATTGTCATAACCAAGATGTATTGTGACCCAAGTATTGGTTAGATACCCACCTACCCATGGTATGGGTCAATCCAATATGACAGTTTTGCTGGGTCAAAGTAATAATGTTTGTGCATGGTTTCAAAAAGGGCTGTATAGTTTCTGGAGGAACTGCTTATGTGCAACATTCTGTGTACCTCTTATATTACTTGCAAACATGCGGATATACAGGTTGAAAACAAATTTCTGTTGTGACTTGATAGGGAAATACATAAAAGCTTGTGACAGAAGACTTAATTCACATTTCACTTCATTTATGTTTTCCTCTTCTCTTCAACACTGACAACAAAGCAAAAACCATCTATAAAATATCTGGAAAAGGACGTTTTCACATTTTAATACTCCTTTGAGCTTGAAATGCAAAATTTCACTCTTAAAAAGCATCACAAATTAATCTTACGCTGACAAGGAAGGAAGAAATGCAGTTCCTTCCCATAGTAACCATACCCAAATTCCTAGTACACCCACTCATTGGAGATATTAATACCAACTGGGAAACCTCTTATGAGCCTTTTTCAGGCAGCTACAGATAACTTCACAGGTACATTATGATAGATCAATATTGAGGACTACTTCTATCTGAAACTATCAATGGCAGCACTTCGAAGTTGGTTAGTTTCATCTGGTATGGAAGCTAATGAACAGACCTGTTAATAGTTTAGTAGGAAGAGAAGAAATTGCAAGTGGAATACTCCAACAATGCAAAAGATGAATGACTACACTCATACAAAAGTCTACGGTCTTGGCCCCATGGTTCACAGTATGTATGTGCCCAATAGGTATTTTCTAACGGATCACAAGTCAACTGGCCAAGAATATATTTAGTAGCTAAGTAGACCAGATTTCATAACAGCATGTGGATATTGTTGTAGGATAAGGTTTAAATAGAATAACTACAACGATCTTTGACACTGAATAAATTTTGTGCTGACATATTTAATTTGATTGCTTTACACAACCCCCACCTCCCTCACCTCCAGCTTACCATAGATGCAAACTCCTAAAACTTGCACTTATCCTCAGAAGGGTACGCACATCACTCATACATGAAGAAAAGAAGAACTGATACCAAAAACTCACTAGTATACTTAAAAATCTTGTGGGGTGACTGTTTCCCAAATTTAAGTTCTTCCAAAGTCTGACATGGCTGATAAACACTCTGCTGACATAATAAACGTACAATGGCCAATTCTCACTGAAAGTGATAACAACCTGTCTGTCTCTTTAGTATTAGTTTCAAAGTTTCAAGTTTAAATAAAATCCAGGCAAGAATCTTTGAGATTGATGGAATGCAAGTCAAACACAAAAACTTTCAATGATATCGCTAAAGCATCCAGTAGCCTTTTGGAAGGCAAATCTCTCCCTTCAATCATGACAAAAGCTTCCAGCTAACAGATTACTGTGGTAGGCCTATACTTCTAGTTTATTAAGTCATGGAAAAAGCATGCAGTGGAAATACTTGTTTTAAGAGCTTCCTGGGGCTCTACTGTTGCAATCACAGCACTTAAGACATGTTTTAGTGGTATTAAATAATGCAGTGATACACAGAAATAAACAACATGTAGGAACATACTTCTTAACCAAATTTAAAATTACATGTCACAATAAGTCATATAATGCTGTGAACATCATGGCTGAAGAAGCGTATCGAAAGTCAGTCTCGTGCATTTGGTCTACAAAATCCCTTTTTACATAAGAGTCCATATTTAAGATTGGAAGCTTTAAACTCTTCTGTTAAGCTTCTATCAAAGTACAAGAGATTTGGTGCTATTGAAAGGAAGTAACAATAATTTAGTCTTTGATCAGTCCAAAATGAAATTTTCGTGTCTAGCCCAACCCTCATGGAATGACCCATATGGGAACTACTAAACTCCCCATATAGAAATTTAATTTCATGTATGGAAAATTTAACTTGGTATGTGGGAATTCAAGTACTTCATGTGGGACTGAAAACTCCCAGTGGGAAAGTTTTCATACAGGTTCCTGAAGGAAGTTGTACAGGAATAATGTGGGTTTTCTATTATAAGGGAATGCTTGCACATAATGTATACATTATAGAACGCATGACCTCGTTTACTTGCGCAAGGCACCAGGTAATACAACAATGTAACTGAAATTTAAATGAAGAACTTCAGCCAACATGGAACTTCTTTTCAGGCTCCACTTTTAATTAAAATGTTTTCCTCAAAAGATAAATATAATCTTAACAAACCTTCTTAACTAAATGAACATAAACATAGAAAACAACACTGTTGACTGTTGTACAACACAGCTCTTCAAACATCTGATGACGCAGCTGGTGGACACTCTGAAGATATTAAAAACGTACGGAGGCTTCTAACTGATGGAGGGGATGCCTTGCCTTTATCTTCCATCATTTTGAACACAATTTTTGAATAAAATCCCACGTCGAATAACACGCTTTTGGGTACTGGAGGTCAAATATGTAGAAACTTTTGAAACAGGTATCAAGGGCATCCATTATCTTGGCAAATGGCAAGGCTCTACCCTCAATAATAAGAAAAGACTGGGCTGGTTCAGCTTTATAGTCCCCAAGTGCAAGCACAAATGGCTGCTTGTGGTATCCAATAAAGTCCGTTACGAAGCACGGAATGTTTGTTCCAACTTGCACGAAGAACACCAAATAGAAAATATAGAAGTATTTGAATAACTATAGTGAACAGTCAATTGCCTGGACCTGTTGGAAGAAGTTGTAAAATGACTACATGGACTCAAGTTCAAAATACATTCAAATTCTGCGAAATGAAACTAGTTAGCAATGTGTAATAAAACTCAACAGATTCAGGGTATATCTGATGGCTTCCTAGAGAGCCACTGGCTGGTTGTTCGGACTTCTTCTAGCGCTTTTTAAGTACATAGAAACAGGCACTGGCAAACTAAAGAAAAATCCCCAACCCAAACAAAACACAAACACAAATGCTAAACAAACCATACACACCGCGCAACAGGGAACAAAAGAGTCTTTGTTACTACTGAACTCCAGTAGCTGCCACTGCAGCCAACCCCAAAACAACTCCCCACAACCACATACCACCCAAATTCCGCCCACACGCCCAAAGGAAACACCACGCCCAAAGGAAACACCACGCCCGAAGGCAACTCCACACCCCACGGCAACACTACGCCCGAAGGCAACACTACGCCCGAAGGCAACACTACGCCCGAAGGCAACACTACGCCCGAAGACAACACTACGCCCGAAGGCAACACTACGCCCGAAGGCAACACTACGCCCAAAGGCAACACTACGCCCAAAGGCAACACTACGCCCAAAGGCAACACTACGCCCAAAGGCAACACTACGCCCAAAGGCAACACTACGCCCAAAGGCAACACTACGCCCAAAGGCAACAGCACTTAAAAAGCACCGGGGCAAATACAGGTGCACCTTGCCCAAGGGTGCCCCGGAGGCAGTTGTGGCAAAGGGTAACCTCATCGTCCCCACGCTTTAACAAGCTCCACAACCGGATGCAGTTTAACGTCCTACCCAGGACGTTCGGACTTCTTCTAGCTAGCATGTTCCTTATTGCTCCACATTTGAAACCTTAATTCAGGTTTTCATGACTCGGACGTCACTTTATTAAACTTCAACGTAACATTCATCAGAACATACTATAATGCATCCAGACACCAGCTGAGAGAAATATGTACACTACATAGTTAAGTGAATAAAAGAAGATATAATCCTACCTGGATATGTTAAGCAAATATAAAATTTGTATAAAACTGGTTCCTATTGTTTTACAGCATAAAAATATCGGCGAGCTCTGTTATACAGGATTTCAGATTGTGAATTTTAGTGATCTCAGATGAACGGTAACTCAACAGACTACCTTGACCAGCTACGTGCTTCCCTCAGAAGTGCCAGTAAGAACAAGAATGGGCAGATCTATCTAGCAGGAGACTTCAATCTTCCTGATATCGATTGGGCCACTAGATCTGTCCAACCTGGCTCACAGTATCTTGGCTTATCTAAATGTATGCTTGACATATGCAATGAATTTGGCCTTGACCAAATGGTTAGTGAGCCTACTAGAGTTAATAACATCCTAGATATTTTCTTGACAACAAATCCTACTCTAGTTGATAGGTCTACCCTGATACCCGGCATTTCTGACCATGGCGGCATTTCCATGATTATGGTAAGTACTAGGCCCAAAATATCTAAGCAAAGGCCTAGGAAGGTTTATAGTTTCCACAAAAGCTGACATTCATGGCATCAAATCTGAGCTTTCTAAGTTCAGTGCAAACTTGACTAAACAAGAGTGCTCTGTACAGACTATGTACTCTGCACTTGAGGGAAAAATCAAAGAGGTCATGGATACGTATGTTCCATCTCGTATTGTTAGAAAGAGGAACCAAACCCCCTGGATTGATAAGAATATAAAACGTCTATTGAATAGGAAGCAAAGGGCCTATAACACTTGGCGTAAAACGCGTTCTCCATCCTCCTTTGAAAACTTCAAAACCCAACGCAAATTAACCCACAAAACAACAAGAACTGCTTACAGAAATTATGTTAATACAGTGTGCACCGATTCACCTAAACGTTTCTGGTCTTTCATTAAAAATCTTAGATGTGATAGTGTTGGTATCCCTTTCTTAAAATCTGATGGGATACTTGTTTCGGAGAACACTCAGAAGGCTAACATCTTAAATGAGCAATTCAAAAAGGTCTTTACACGGGAGAATGACATCTTGCCTCCAGTTGACTCAAACACCATACCTACCATGCCTG
The DNA here is from genome assembly GCA_029531755.1 of Holothuria leucospilota. Taxonomy (NCBI): domain Eukaryota; kingdom Metazoa; phylum Echinodermata; class Holothuroidea; order Aspidochirotida; family Holothuriidae; genus Holothuria; species Holothuria leucospilota. The sequence goes on along the minus strand of CM055961.1, from coordinate 29,079,920 downwards.
ATATTGAGGTTTCTTTAGAGGGTGTTGTCAAACTGCTTAAAGAGCTGAACCCAAACAAAGCCTGAGGTCCTGATGGTATACCTGCTCATATCTTGAAACTGGCTGCCGAGGAGGTTGCCCCTGCCCCCTGTTCCATTTTTCAGAAATCACTGGACACTGGTGTTTTACCATCCGCTTGGCTATGTGCCAATATTAGTCCAGTCTTTAAAAAAGGTGACCGTTCCCTCGCTTCAAACTATAGACCGGTCTCTCTTACTTCAATTTGCTGCAAAGTCCTTGAGCACATTATACACTCTCAAATTATGGGTCACTTTGATAACTACTCAGTTATCACAAACAGGCAGCATGGCTTTAGACAACGCCATTCTTGTGAATCACAACTGATCTTAACAACCAATGATCTGGTGCAATCTTTAGACCATAGATCCCAGACTGATATGATTATTATGGATTTTTCTAAGGCTTTTGATACGGTCCCCCATAACCGTTTGCTTTGCAAGTTACAGAATTATGGCATTAAAGGCCATACTCTTACTTGGATTTCTAACTTCCTTAAGTTACGCAAGCAGAGGGTTGTGGTGGGTGGTGATTTCTCTGATTGGGTGGATGTCATCTCTGGTCTCCCCCAAGGTACTGTTTTAGGTCCTCTCTTATTTTTAGTCTATATTAATGACCTGCCTGATAATATCTCTTCTGAAGTCAGACTTTTTGCTGACGATTGTGTTATTTATAGACAGATAAAGAATAACCTTGACCAGGTTCAACTCCAAAAGGATTTAAACACCCTTACTGAGTGGCAAAATAAGTGGCAAATGCACTTTAACACCAAAAAGTGCTTTTCTATGAGGATCACTCACTCAAGGAGTCCCAAGCTTTTTAATTATACTCTAGACAAAGATATCTTGAGTCCACTGCCTCTCATACTCACCTAGGTGTTGACATTTCAAAGAGTTCAGGTCTTCGACGAGAGCAGACGTGTTTTCGATCTGCTCTCGTTTGCCGTGCTTGGCTTGCATCACTGTGTGATAACATTACAGCTGTTTGATAACCGTACTATATTGCTTGCAACTGTATGAAGCTGTAAGGCTTTATAGTGTACGCGTTGTCCTGTATTGAAAGAGTAGGTTTGCCGTGCTTTTTTACCTTTGTTCGCGCGTGGCCTTGAGCCACACTCACATGCTGCTATGCCCGGAGGTCGGGATAGCACAATCGTTAAGTTGCAGTTCGAGTCGGAGGTGAATGTTACACCCCCTCAAGTGTTTACTGTGTTAAAGAACAACAAAGTGGAAGTTAAAGAGATAGAGATGTTGCAGGCGCTTGCCGCCCGCAACATGTACGACCTAAAGTTCAGGTCAGATGCTGCCCGAATGCAGGGCGTGTCTTGCCTTAAAGGGCTGGAAGGGCTCACTGTCACCCCATATGATCGCTCTGTGGTGGTGACGGTGCTGTACCTGAACTTTGAGGTCGAACAGGGCCTAGTTGCGAGGGTTCTGAGTCAATACGGAACTGTCTCCGATATGCGGTGGGTCACTTACAGTGAAGGTGAGTTGAAGGGCATCTTGAACGGAAAGAGACAGTTCCGTATGGTACTGAAGAGGGAAATACCATCGTTCCTCTTCATAGGGGGTTCCAAAGCCCACATAAGATACTTTGGGCAGCCCCGCACCTGTTTTAAGTGTGGAGAGGAGGGGCACGAAGCCAAGTCGTGTCCTAATCGACGTTGCGGCAGATGCCGGCAGGTGGGGCACGACAAGGCGGAGTGTCCCAACGAGGTGCGGTGCAACCTTTGTGGGGAGGAGGGACATGTCTTTGGTGCATGTCCCGAATTGTATTCTGCTCATGCCAGTGAGGATGTGGGGCAGGCACCTGAGCCCTCGCAACTAGGCCCGGAATATTCCACTCAGGAATTGGAGGAGGTGGCACACGAGGTGGAACAGGACTTCCTCGCCTCCAAACAGTGTGAGGCGGGCACTGTGACTCCTGAGGCGGACTCTCCACCATCCTTGCCAACGGAACCAAGGGAGGCTGCAATCATGACAGTAGAGGAGGACCTCCATCTCTCCTCAGAGTCTGTTTCTGTCATGTCGGATGATGGTGGTGATGATGGTGGAGAGCCTGCCTCGGAGCCTCCTCCCAAGGATCCACCTTCTGGGGAGGGTTGGTTTGATTTGTGTGAGGGGGAGGGGTCAGAGTCTGCACTGAAGAGGTCGGCCTCGGGTGAGTTGTCAGAGTGGGGAGACCGTCTCTCTGAAAGACCAGTACTGAGCCCAAGGACTAAAAAGATCAAGTCCCAGCAAGAGTTGTTAGTCTGCCTTTAGGTTTGCCTTTGTTCCACATTGGGTCTGTTCAGGCTATGTGCGTGTGAGGAGTACATCGTTGTGAGCTGGGGGTTGGCCACATGAACACTTACTTTTTACGTACGTAGAAACGGGCACGAAGAAACAAAGTAGAACCTAAACCTGCCCGGACAGAAACACAACTGAACTATTTACAGAATTCTTTACATTGCGCTAGCAAACAAAATGTCTGTGCTAACTATGTACAAAACCACCCCAAAACCAAGCCAATCACGTAGGACTATTTGCAATTTCAATATTTACAATATTTACAAATTAACTATCACCCGGCCCGCCCGCACTGAAACAAGCGGACCCCAACACCTGCCGAACGTCGACCTTGGCAAACGGACGAAGTCGGCCTCCACCCTCAGCTTAATCTCCGTCCTCACCGACGCCAGGACGACGTCCACAGGCTTCCCTCTCCCCCTAAACAATATTACACCGGTCTCTCCACAAGGCCAGCTTTATGGAGGCCGAAACAAAGGTTAAGTATCCCGCGAACACTTGTATTGCATGGCGGGGGTGACAGACCATACAAAGCGTAGTCCTGGCTGACCGCCCAGGTGTTACAAAACGTGAGGCGATCAGCCAGAGCTTGAAACCACTCCCAGAGGAAGGCCACAAAGCCACACTGCCAAAACACATGGGGCACACTCTGCCACCCTGTGCATCCAGTGCGGGGGCAAATGCCATCTCCAAGACGCCACCGAAGGCGCTTGAGATTCGTTACGATGGCGTCGTGTGCGATGCGCCACAGCAGGTCACGCCGGCGGTGATCGAGCGTCCTGCTGTGGACTACACGCCACACTTCCGGCCCTGACGCATAGTCGTTGGGTTGGACCTGACCAACCAAGTCATCAAAAATGGCCCGGTACTGGTCCCCCGCACTGGACTGCAAAACGTCCCCTACAGTTGACATAATACGTAGTGTCTCCCTCATCTGACAGTATGCCTTCGTTGGCCTCCAACTGTGAGGCACACTGTTGCTAAACAGGGTAGGAAAGAACCCACGGAATGATAATCCACCCCAATAACGGACAAAATAGGCAAACGGCATCTGACTGTCGACAGCACTAAAAACACATTTGGTCAGGAGAAAACGGAGCTTTGAAGGAAAGTGCACAAGGCCCCAATCCCCCCTGCCTAGGAACCTGGTACACCACTTTTCTTCTGACCAGCTCCGTTTTCCCTGACCAAAGAAACCTAAACACAGCCCTCTCGAGTCGCACCAGGACACCCTCTGGAGCGGCCAGAACAGTGCCCGGATACCACAAGAGAGGGTAAACGAAACGATTTATAACTGTTACCTTCCCCAACAGACTAATGTAGCGATCGCCAAAGTCCTTCAACCTAGCTTCCACCAGGTCCACTTTCTCATTCCAGGTAAGTGACTCGGGTGACCCGTAACCAAACCATATGCCATTGATTTTTATGGCGTCGTCTACCCATGATGCCGCGAAGGGCAGTTGTTTCGACCGCCACTTACCTAGACGGAGTCCTTTGGTCTTGGTGGGGTTCAGTCTGGCACCTGTCGCTCTTTGAAAAGTAGACAGCGTGCCAGTAAGGGCTCTGAAGGAAGCTAGGTCGGAGACTACGCATGTGACGTCGTCAGCATACTGGAGGCACTTGACTTTAGCTCCACCAGGTATGTGAAATGGTCGAAGCAAAGGTTCAACTTGGAAGGCTCTTGCAAGGGATTCACTAAACAATACATAGAGTAGAGGTGACAGGGGACACCCCTGCCGTACCCCACGTTGAACTCTGAAGGCATCCGACGGTAGGCCATTAACGATAACCCGACTATATACACTATTATACAGTAAAGAGGTCCATTTAACAAAAACTGGATTCAAATTAAACTTCTTCAAGATTTTAAAGAGGAATCCGTGATCAACCATGTCGAAGGCCTTCTCCTGATCGAGGGAGACAAGCGCACATGGAAGATCACGGTCCATCACATATTCAACTAAGTCCCGCATCAACCAGAGGTTCTGCTGAATACTGTGTCCCCGCACCGCACATGTCTGGAAAGAACCTACAAGATCCGGCATGACTGTGCCTAGCCTGTTACAAAGGGCTTTCGCCAGAATCTTGTAGTCTACATTTAACAAGGTAATTGGTCGCTTGTTTTTCGGTTCTAGGGGGGTCTCCAGACTTTGGTAACAATGTTATAACGCCTGTGCGCTGCGAGAGACTCAATGAGCCAGCAAGGAAGGCAGAGGCGAATACATCACGGAGATCGTGTCCGACGGTACCCCAGAAGCGTTTGTAAAATTCCACTGGGATACCGTCGGACCCAGGCGCCTTTCCGCCTTTCATCTTCGCCACCGCCTTCCAGAGCTCGTCGACAGTCAGGGGAGAACCAAGTCCATCATTCTGCTCTTTAGAGGGTGTCTTGTCAATATTATCTAATAGGGACCCTTGAAGGTCTACCTCGACATCTGCCCGCGTATAAAGCTGTTCATAGAAGGTCTTAAATACCTCCACGATGTCGAGAGGGTCCTTCTGTACCGTACCGTGGACGTCACGGACTGCTCTTATGCGGCGATCGATGGCATACTTTGTGACGTCCCGGTAGAATTTGATGGTTGGTTTTTCCTCCGCCTCCACACAATGAACACGAGCACGAACACGGGCCCCGTGCAGTTTTTCATCAAGGTACTGCTGGATTGCGTGGAGTGCGGAGGAGTCCCCGTCCCTCTCCCTAAAGCAGAGCGAGAGGAACTCCTCCCTTTTTCGACAAGCTCTTGCTACACAGTATTCAACTGTAAACTGTTTGATGCGGGACTTTACGTCATCCCACCACTCTAAATCTGTTGAGAAGGCCGGCCTCAATGTTCGCCACCCTTCGTACCTGGCTTTAAACTGTTCGCTATAGTCAGCCTCCGTTAGAATATCTGTGTTCATTTTCCAGAACCCCCTCCCTGTTGGCCATGACTCTGGAGGCTGAAAGGAGACAGTAACTGCGTCATGATCCGAAATTGGACATGTCACAACTTCACAGTCCCTCGGTGACAGTGCAGGTGGAGAGTACACCCCGGTCCAACCTTGAGGCGTCCGTGCCATCAGGGCGGTGCCAAGTGAACACGGACAAGCCGGGATGTTGTGCTCTCCAAACGTCAACCATGTCATGATTCTTTATAAACATGTCCAATTCCGACATACCGACACCACAGCCCGAAGACGTACATGTGGACATTCGGTCAAGCTGTGTGTCGGGGACGCAGTTAAAGTCCCCAGCCAGGATACAAGGAGCACTGCCAGGAACGAAGGATGGCAGGGTCATGAAAAAGTCCCTTCTGTCTGAAGGCCGATTGGGCGCATACACGTTACACAGGAAAAATTTCCCACATGGGTGTCTTACTGTAATGCATACCAACCGGCCTTCATGATCAGAATCAACTTTTCCGACCAGCGGAGTCCACCTTGGCGAAACTAAAATAACTGAACCACAAGATGTTGTTGAGCCAAAGGAAGCGTGTAAACCCCCGCCCCACTCAAAGGACCAGGTGTGGACATCGTCCTCATTCATAATGTGGGTCTCCTGGAGGAAAACGAAGTCCACACCCATGTTTTGCAAAATTGGAATATCCTTGACCGCTTCCGACTGTCCCTCATGCCGTTAACATTTAGAGTCAGGAGGGACAGGGGATCAGCCATGGTGTAATGTGTGGCTACGTATCTACCTGGGACCTGACCTTTTTACTCTGTGAACTCAGGGAGGGGTCTTGAGAATGGTGAACCCCCTGGTCTAACACCCCGCCTGAGGCCGACCTCTTCAATGAAGGCTCCTCTCCCTCACATAAATCAAACCAGCCCTCCCCGGAAGGTGGATCCTTGGGAGGAGGCTCTGAGGCAGACTCCACACCATCTGACATAGCAGACTCGGAGTCTGAGGAGAGCTGTAGGTCCTCCTCCACTGCCATCCTATCAGCTTCCACTGGTGTTGGTGGGGAGGATGGTGAGGAGTCCGCCTTGGGAGCCACAGTACCCCCCTCACACTGCTTCGAGGCAAGGAAATCTTTTTCTACTTCTTGTGCTGCCTCCTCCAATTCCTCAGTGGAATATTCTGGGCCTGCTTGCGAGGGTTCAGGTGCCTGCTCCACATCCGCACTGGCATGGGCAGAGTACGATGTGGGGCACGCACCAGAGACATGAACACTTGTTCCATGTCCGGTGTTTTGTTTTGACTGTGTCTGTGAAATTTTGGTTTTTAGCCCAATGTAAAGGAATCTGTAAACAGTTATGTTTTGAGTTCTTCGTTTCGCAGTGCCAGTTTCTATGTACGTAAAAAGAAAGGGTTTGTGGTGTTCGGATTGGTGTGGGGTCGGGGCGGTGTTGGTGGTGACAGAGACTTTCGTTTTCTTTGCAGCGTGTGAATGGTTTTTGGTATTGTGTTTGTCTTCCGACGGGTTTTGTTTAGTTTTGTTTGCGATCGTGTCCGTTTCGAAGCACGTTAAAGGAAAATAAATCTTTACCTGGAATAGACATATTAACCATATCACTCCGTCTGCAAATAGGTCTCTGGCGTTTATCAGAAGGAATCTATACTCCTGTCCTGGGTAGGACTTTAAACTGCATCCGGTTGTGGAGCTTGTTTAAGCGTGGGGTTAATGAGGTTACCCTTTACCACAACTGCCTCCGGGGCACCCTTGGGCAAGGTGCACCTGTATTTGCCCTGTGCTTTTCACGTGTTGTTGCCTTCGGGCGTGTTGTTGCCTTCGGGCGTGGTGTTGCCTTCGGGCGAGAGGCTGCCTTCGGGCGTGGGGTTGCCTTCGGGCGTGGTGTTGACTTCGGGCGTTTGGTGTTGCCTTCGGGTGTGTGTTTTTTTGGGGGGAGCTTTTTAAGTACGTAGAAACAGGCACTGGCAAACTAAAGAAAAATCCCAAACCCAAACAAAACCATGACGGGTCACAAACACAAATGCTAAACAAACCATACACACCGCGCAACAGGGAACAAAAGAGTCTTTGTTACTACTGAACTTCGGGTGTGTGTTGCTGCCTTTTGGCGTGTGTTGTTTTCCTGTTTGTAAATGGTCTTGTGTGGTGGGTGGGCTGGGGGTCGTATATGTTTGCCACAGAAATTTTGTTTTGCTAGCTTGGTGTAAAGTAACTTTGTAAATGATTGTAAGTAGTTCATGGTTGTGTTCTTGCCGGTCCGGATTTGGTTCTTCCTGTTTGATAGTGTCCGTTTCTATGCAGCTTTTTACGTACGTAGAAACGGGCACGAGGAAACAAAGTAGAACTTAAACCTGACCGGACAAAAACATAACTCTGAACTATTTACAGAATTCTGTACATTGCGCTAGCAAACAAAATGTCTGTGATAACTATGTACAGCTAGCTTTTTACGTACGTAGAAACGGGCACGAAGAAACAAAGGAGAACTTAAACCTGACCGGACAAAACTGCAAAGGTGAACTATTTACAGAATTCTGTACATTGCGCTAGCAAACAAAATTTCTGCGATAACTACGTACAAAACCACCCCGAACCCAAACTAGTTACATAGGACTATTTACAATCTCACTAGGCAAAACTATTTACATACCCATTTACATCAACAGAAGAGTGTTCAGGTTGAGTCTGTTCAATGCTTTTTTGTAACTATGGGTGCTCCGGAACAAAGCACCGGACGTGACATGAAACACAAGGACAACTATATACACCAGGCCAGCATTCATGTGGCCAACCCCCACTATTTACAGTATTAACAATGTGATGTGCTCCTCACATGCCCGTAGCCGGGCGGACCTAATGTGAAACAAAGCAAACCTATTTACACTGAACTACCAAAAAAAAACTTTGTGGCATGCATGGGCACAGACACAAACAGAACAGAAACCCCAAAAGAAAACGGGGACACAAAAAGGCAAAACCATTCACACTAAATACTCTGACTGGGCCCTTATCTTTTTAATCCGTGGGCTTGGTACGGGCGTCCCAGAGTGATGGGTTCCCCTGTCTGATACTTCTCCCGAAGCCGACCTCTTTAGTGCAGACTCTGGCCCCTCCCCCTCACACAAATCAAACCAACCCTCCAGCGAAGGTGGATCCTTTGGAGGGGGCTCTGAGGCACGCTCCCCGCCATCCGACATCGCCGAGTCTGAGGACAGATCGAGGTCCTCCTCTACTGTCATTATTTCAACCTGTCCGGGTTGAACAGACGTCATTTCAACTTGACTGGGTGTCGTTGCTAAGGGTGGCGGAGAGTCTACCTCAGGAGTTCCAGTACCTCCCTCACACTGCTTGGAGGCAAGGAAGTCCTGTTCCACCTCAAGTGCCGCCTCCTCTAATTCCTGAGTTGAATACTGTGGGCCTGTTTGCGAGGGTTCAGGTGCCGACCCCACATCCGCACTGACATGAGCAGAGTACGATGTGGGGCAGGCGCCAAACACATGTCCCTCCTCCTCACAGAGGTTGCACCGTACCTCGTTGGGGCACTCTGCCTTGCCGTGCCCCAACTGCAAGCATTTCCCACATCGTCTGTTGGGACACGACTTGGCTTCGTGCCCCTGCTCTCCACATCTAAAACAGGTACGGGGCTGACAAAAGTACCTAATGTGGGCCTTGGAACCCCCTATGAAGAGGAAGGATGGAATGTCCCCTCACCAGTTCCATACGGAACTGTCTCTTGCTTGCCATTAAAATATACCTTTCAACTCACCCCCAGTATATTTACACCACCACTTTTCAGAGACAGTTCCGTACTGACTAAGAACCCTCGCAACCAGGCGCTGATCTACCTCGAAGGGAAGGTAAAGCACTGTCACCGTCACAGAGCCATCATATGGGGTGACAGTGAGCCCCTCTACCCCCTTCAGGCATGACACACCCTTAACACGGGCAGCATCAGACTTAAACTTAAGGTCATACGTGTTGCGGGCCTCAAGCGCCTGCAACATCTCTATTTCTTTAATTTCGACACCATTGTCTTTTAACACAGTAAACGCCTGTGGGGGAGGGACACTCACCCCAGACGAAAACTCCAACTTAACAATTGTGCTATCCCGACTTCCGGGCATAGCACCAGTTTGTGTGGCTCGAGGCCACGAAAGGAGGAAAAAAAACCTCAACTAGTTTTACAAAGACCAAAAAAGAGGAAGTAAGAAAAACACAAGCTACACAGAAACAAAGCGCGGTCGCAAACAAATGGACACGACCAGACCTACTTATCAACAATTTTCTATGCACTTAAAAAGCACTCCTGTCCCAGGAGTGTTAAAGCTAATGCCTACTTTACCAGGCTTCAAAGTGGTCCATCACAGAAATATAGGAGGTTTTATAGGAAGGATACTGATGAATATATAGGGTTTTGTAGGATTTTTCAAGGAAAATATAGGAATGTTACACACTAACAGTTCTAATTATCTTCAAAACTCCTCAAAGTTGTGGATGGGGAAAACATAGTACCTTAGGAAACTAATGAACTATACTGTTTAAATGATACAAATGTGATTCAAAGTATCACATGTGCGGACCATGTGGCAAAACTGTGTGATTCTACCATCAACATGGAATTAAGAAAACCACCTAAATATTTTGGTGGAAGGGAAAGGGCAAATCCCCTGACAGTGGTGCATTTGCATATTTTGATCCTGGAATAAAGTATCCATAAATGTTATTATTTGTGCATATCAAATAGGCACCAAACTTTGCAATATTTGAAGTTGAGAACATGTAATGTGACCATGATAGTGCTTTCAAAAGATGGGTCGTTAACGTGGACAATGAACTGTTGCTAATGTCCTACAGTACACAAATAGAATTCACCTCAGCTCCAATAATAATGGGGTTGAGGTGGGGAAATTTTCGAATTTTTTGCACCTTAAAAACTGTAACAGGAAATGGTCTCTTAATACAACATTTTTCTATAAACTGCACTGTATTGCTAGTCAATCTTGATATGTGTGACATGTGGGTGATGACAGTAAGATCATAGGCCTGTGACAACTGTATGGTTGCCATGAAAACCTTCAAACTCATGTCCCAGTGGCATAGCCAGAACTGTCTCAAGAGGGCCATGTAGTTTATTCTGTGATTGCCAGCATGGGGGAGGGTCTAAGGGGAGGGGGTATCCCCCTCCCCTTACAATTTTTTTTGAATGGTTGGGTGAGTTACATGCAATCTGGTGCTACATATGTTATCTTTTTGAAGTACAATTTTCAAAAAATTTACATATTTTAGGTTACTAAATTAAAGAAAAAATTAGCATCAGTGAAGGATAGAGGGCATGGTCCAATGGTCCCTTCCCCTAAAAATGTGCTGCTCACTTTGAATTTGTACAACTTGGAAGAACAGTGTAGTCCCCATATGTCAAGATGCCTACAGTGTGCAAAACTGCCTGTGCATTAACATACTTAACATCTAAAATCTCACTTGAGGAAGTTACATGACAAAATTAGGGAAAGGACAACTTGGCAAGTGCCCCCCTTGCCACCACTGATGGGCACTGCAGCACCAGATCCCACACATGGATTAGATTTCCACTTTGGTCTGTTGGATAAATTGATGTGGCATCCAGAGACCTGCCATAGAGCTTCTTGTAGAGTTTACAGTAGGGAAAACCGACTTAGAGATTTGCACATTGTAAACTTGTAACCATTACAGAGTGACTGTTAATTTTCTCAAAGCACTAAGTTCTTTTTCTTTAAGGGACAATTGTAATTGTACAACACTTTGAACAATCAACTGATTTAATGGTAGAACTCAGTTTAAGGGAAGATGGTAGATGACACGGAAAATACTGGTATTTTGAACCACTGTACTACAATATTTTGAATTAAAGAATTAGTCATATCACAGACGAGCTACCTGCATGTGCATGCAAAGCATAGGTAAGGGTTTTGAACTGTGGAGGACTGCATGACTACAGGGGATGCAAAGGAATCTAATCCACCCCCTTGACAATACCACTACAATAGAGTACTTAAAATCACAGGCATGAAAGTGGAACATTTATGGGTGATGAAATAAGTGTTTATTAGTGTCTTATGTAGTTTCACATGAGAATATTTCAGAATCCTATGATTGGTCTTTGTGTACTTGCATCTAATTAAGGTACTTGGCATCTATACACTGCTACCTGTCTGACTAAGACACTCTGAGTCTACAGCAGCTATCTTGGAAAAAGAATACATCTGCAAATTTCACCCCAAACACCACATAAAAGAAAAGTTTTTTTTTTCCCAGATAAGAAAAATATAGGAGGATATAGGAAAACAAGCCCAAAATCATACAAATAGAGGAAATATAGGATTTTTGGAAATTTATAGGAAGTTATAGGAAATATAGGATCACTTTGAACCCTGCCTTACTCTTGTCAGGCCTTTATTGGAGTATTCATCTTCCGTTTGGGATCCCTACACCGTTTCCCTATCCAATAAGGTTGAGCAAATTCAACGTCAGGCGTACTGTCAACAGGCTAGCAATTTTTCACAAAGCCAGATTGGGTCTCCTACCCTTGCCAATGAACAACCTTCAACCGGTCCGGCGGCCTTCTAGGCATCATCATTCAAATAGCTTTTTACATATACCAACTAATAAGGACTGCTACAAATACAGTTTCTTTCCTCGGACCGTCAGGGACTGGAACCTTCTCCCCTAGAACATAACAGATCTCGAGGACCCCAAGCAGTTCAAGAGCGCAGCCTTGAGGATTCTCAGACGGGAACACTAACTTCATGCGCACACCCAACCCTGCACGTTTGACTCCACCAGGAGTGTTGTGCAGTATTTATCCAGATCCAGAACTTGTACCTTTGAAACTTAATATGAAAAGTATATATCCTATCTCGAGATGTAAGTATTAAAGTTCATTGAGTTTGACCCAGTGATTCTAGATGACCTTAGACCTCCACCAAAACAATAATTTTCTCCATTTCAATACGATGCGGCAGGAAGGAACGGCATGCCTATTGCTAGGCCCACCCTAACTTTAGACCACCATATCAGATATTATCACTGCCAATACATTTAAGGCCATGCTTAACATTTACATAACATTAGCCTACCTGAAGGCCTCAACTTTGGCTAGTCCCAAATTAGGCCTAGGTGTTATCTATCTACACTAGGCTAATACTGAGTAGGCCTAATTAAGTAATAGGCCGAATACCTCTGTCCCTAATCCTAGCATACTCATACTGTAGCCTAACGTTAGGGGCTAGTTAACGTTAGGCTAATCCGTCCGTCTAGGGTAGGACGTCACGTCGCACAGAACAACCATTTTCTTCAGGAGAGGTGACTAGGGCCTACAATTTATCAATGCTTAGAAAATCTTCAACACAAGTGTTTCTACCCACCTTGAAAAGTTTCTATTAAACATGGGAGATTCCATACTTCCAGAATCTCACGGGTGTAAGGATCCATTTCAAAGTCTTGGGGGGCTTTTTAAGTGCATCGAAACGGCTTATACAAACAAAAAACAACTCAATCCGGATCGGACAGGAACATAAAGGCAAAACTATCCACACACCACCAAATCAAACAGAAAATTATGTTCATTACAACAATAGAACCATACACACACTGACAACAACCCAAAAATCCCACAGACCAACCTCCCCCCGGCCACACTAAAAACAAAGACCACACACCCAAAACCACCACACACCCGGAGACAACACCACGCCCGACGGCAATACCACGCCCGACGGCAACACCACGCCCGAAGGCAACACCACGCCCGAAGGCAACACCAAGCCCGAAGGCAACACCACGCCCGAAGGCAACACCACGCCCGAAGGCAACACTACGCCCAAAGGCAACAGCACTTAAAAAGCACCGGGGCAAATACAGGTGCACCTTGCCCAAGGGTGCCCCGGAGGCAGTTGTGGCAAAGGGTAACCTCATTACTCCCACGTTTAAACAAACTCCACAACCGGATGCAGTTTTAAGTCCTACCCATTTCAAAGTCTTACTACTTTACTTGCAGCGGCCAGTTAATGTCAAGAGCGTTGCATGCATGGATATGATTGCAGCATGCATATGCATGTGGCTGGCGAGTACGTAGTACGTACGTGGTGCAGGTAGTCGCGTGCAGTTAACTGTTTACATGTTTCATACATGAGCATGAGACACTGGGCCCAAACCGGTTCCATCTGGTTGTAGTGGTCATGTGATATGAATCACCCAATCAAAATCTTAGTCTTTACATGATCCATTTTGCTTGGTCATGGGTTTTGTGTAAATGTGGGGCTATTGCGTCATTCACCTGCAAGTATTGACCCATTTTTGGGCAAATCGGGATTGACCAAGCATATAGGTCGCCGAAAATGACCCAGCACTTTATGCAGTGTGGTTATCAGACAAATATGTTGTATGTATCGCTTACCACAAGCGCCAGTATAGTATTAGTAGTACAGTACACACGGACATCGCAGTGGGGCCACAGGGGTACAAAACGTACTGTCAAAGCATGCATCCTGAGACATCATAACGCACACAACAGATGTCGCATGTAGTCCTGATAAGCAAAGCAAAGTCGGCTAGTTAACTGGTCCACCGGAGGGCGCTTCAGTCCTACGCACAACCGACTTCGTCGGCTAGGCAACCGATTTTAGAGGCAAGCCAATGCCAAGTGGGAGGAAAGCTGGAGTACCCGGAGAAAAACCCACGTACTTCGAGCAGGATTCGAACCCACGCACATGTGAAACAGTGGTGCACAGCAGCTGGAATAGACCACTTTGCCACTCGACGACCCAGAAGTCCTGATCATAGTGTTTACACATATATACACGCAAAGTCCGTACAAATTCGTTCCTCGGATGATTATGACGTGCGAGATCCATAAAGCCATGCGTTTTACATAATGTTACATTTTTTGTACCACCATCAACGATCACAACAACACAAGGCAAAACAATACACGCCCAAAGGCAACAAACACACCCAAGGCAACAACACGCCCAAAGACAACACACCCGAAGACAATCGTAGCGCGGTTGGATACGGGGGGGGGGGGGGGGCCCCTGCCACACTCACTAGTTACTGTTTATTTACAGAATATACAACTATTTACATGCAACAAAAATAAAACTCCCAAAGAGATCGAACGAGCCCAGCGGGGGATCGTGAACGTCCACTCTCTTCGGGAACCCAAACTGAACTGGGCAAATACAGGCGCCCCTTGCCCAAGGGTGCCCCAGAGGCAGTTGTGGCAAAGGGTAACCTCATTATTCCCATGCTTAAACAAGCTCCACAACCGGATGCAGTTTAAAGTCCTACCCAGGATGAGGTTTAAGGTCCCAGTTTCCAACCAACCAGTTCAAGTCATAGAAATAAAATGGAGAACACTGACACGATGAAGAGAGCTTTTTAAGTACGTAGAAACAGGCACTGACAAACAAAAGGATAATCCCAAACCCAAAGAAAACCCTGACGGATCACGAACACAATGTCAAACAGACTACACACACCACGCAACAAGGAACAACAGTGTCTTTGTTACTACTTAGATTTAGTACTGCCACTGCAGCTAACCCAAAAACAACACCCCAGCCCAACCACCACAAACAACCCCAAAACAAAGTCCCACAAAGACCACACACCCAAAGGCAACACCACGCCCGAAGGCAACACCATGCCCGAAGGGGCAACACTACGCCCGAAGGCAACACTACGCCCGAAGGCAACAGCACTCAAAAAGCACCGGGGCAAATACAGGTGCACCTTGCCCAAGGGTGCCCCAGAGGCAGTTGTGGCAAAGGGTAACCTCATTACTCCCACGTTTAAACAAACTCCACAACCGGGTGCAGTTTAAAGTCCTACCCAGGACACGATGTATCCATGCGTGTTTAACCGGTGAAGTCACGGAACTTGTGAGGACGCTTTCGTTGTACGGCAAAAGACCGGTTGATTGGTGTGTCTCCGTACGTACAGTGTGCATTCTGCTGCAGAAGTTATAGCTTATTTTATCCGTTTTTCGAAAGATTAGGAGTAATTTTCACAACAGTCATAAGCCATGGTGCCTTAAGTATTTTGTTCTATACCCTAACTTGAGAACTTGTAGTTTCTTTGCCAATACTTGGGGAAAAAGCAGTGACGTGATATTTGTATTACGCGCAGGTACTCTGTTGCCGTACAGCCTAGCCAAATCAATGGCTTCAGTCCAGATCGGTAGACGTCATTCTCCCTTTTATTCCTGTGGTTCAAGTTGAGACGACCACGGCCTTTTTTCCAGTGGTGGCTCACTGGGTAATATGTACAAACACTCCCAGCCCACCCACCAAATAGGAATATTTACAAAGGAAAAACTATTAGATTACTTATTTGTTAATGAGAGCTTTTTAAGTGCATCGAAACGGCACATACAAAAAAAAAAAAAAAAAAAAAAAAAAAAAAAAAAAAACTCAAACCGGATCGGACAGGAACATAAACGCAAAACGATCCACACACCACCAAATCAAACAGAAAAGTATGTTCATAACAATAGAACCACACACACACTGACAACCCAATACCCCACAAACCAACCTCCCCCCGGCCACCCTAAACCAATATTACTACATACCGCCAACGAAAGACAACACCAGAACAAACAACCACCACCCAACAACAACCAAAAAAACCAAAACACCAGACCAAACAATAACAAACTGCCCCAAGGGGCCACGAGGGGTCCGGGCGGGGTCCACCTGCCACGAGGGGTCCGGGTGGAGTCAACTTGCTATTTGTGCTTTTTACGTGCTAAAAACGGACACGGCCAGACCGGCGAAAGGATCACTACATATGGCCAACAACCAAAAAACCTACGTACTTAAAAAGAAAACCAAAAAAACCGAACACAAACCACCAAAATCGCCCAGAACACCAGACCGAATCCCTCGACCAGCGAGGTCACTCCAGCTCCGGTACGGCTGCTTGGAGTCTTTGTTATCACCAACAGAAACCACCACCACACCCACCACCGACCCAACAACACAATCTCAAAACAACACACGCCCAAAGGCAACAAACACACCCGAAGGCATTTTTTTTTTCCAAAAGTCCCCTGACTCTCTGGCGAAGAGCCAGGGGCGAAAACCAAACAATACTCCCGAAAGAGTTCTGCTCCCCGAAGGAGTAACAACGTCCCCAAGGGACAAACAGTGACTTAACTGACACCACCTGACAGTGGTCCCGTTCTAGACTGGCTGAATAGAATAGGTCCCACCTGGGAGCTTCGCCGTCGTAATCTGGGATAATCCTGTGCCAGGTAACACCCGAAGGCAGAGCTTTTTACGTACGTAGAAACGGGCACGAAGAAACAAAGTAGAACTCAAACCTGACCGGAAAAAAAACATTGGTTGGTACAGAAGTGCTTTTTAAGTGCATGGAAACGGCACATACAAACAAGAAACAAACTCAAACCTGGGTAGGACGTTAAACTGCATCCGGTTGTGGAGCTTGTTAATGCGTGGGGATAATGAGGTTACCCTTTGCCACAACTGCCTCCGGGACACCCTTGGGCAAGGTGCGCCTGTATTTTTGGCCCAGTTTTGGGGTTCGTTTTTTTGTTTTTTGTGTAAAATAGTGTAAATAGTGTATATAGTGTACATACTGTAAATATTATGCAAGTTGACTCCACCCCGGACCCCTCGTGAGCAGGTGGACCCCGCCCCGGACCCCTCGTGGCCCCTTTGGGGCAGTTATGCGTGATGTATTGTTTGGTCTATAGTGTTTTGGGGGTTTTTTTTTTTTTGTTGTTGTTGGCTGGGGGTTTGTTGTGGTGTTGTATTTAGTTGGCGGTATGTGAGTAATATTGGTTTAGGGTGGCCGGGGGAGGTTGGTTTGTGGGGTATTGGGTTGTCAGTGTGTGTGTGGTTCTATGTTGTAATGAACATACTTTCTCCGTTTCTCATTTGGTGGTGTGTTGTATAGTTTTTGGGCGGTTGTTATGTTCCTGTCCGATCCGGTTTGAGTTTTCGTTTTTTGTTTGTACGTGCCGTTTCGATGCACTTAAAAAGCCAAGAAACAAACTCAAACCGGAGGCAACAACACGCCCAAAGTTGACTCCACTCCGGACCCCTCGTGGCAGGTGGACCCCGCCCCGGACCCCTTGTGGCCCCTTGGGGCAGTTTGTGATGATTGTTTGGTCTGGTGTTTTGGTTTTTTTCTTTGGTTGTTGTTGGGTGGTGGTGGTTTGTTCTGGTGTTGTCTTTCGTTGGCGGTATGTAGTAATATTGGTTTAGGGTGGCCGGGGGCAGGTTGGTTTGTGGGATATTGGGTTGTCAGTGTGTGTGGTTCTATTGTTGTAATGAACAACAAGTTCAGTTCAGCTCAACAAGCTGAGTTCAGTTCAGGTCTTCGACGAGAGCAGACGTGTTTTTCCCCCCCGTTGTTCGCTCCTCGTCTCTGTTTGGGCCAGGGTGCTCAAATTGTAATCACGTGTGTGATGCTGTACTATTTATTGCAATTGTGCATACACCCTTATATCGCGTGCTTGTCTGTTGTAGTTATAATAAGTAGGGTCTGTCGTGTCCATAATTGTTTTGCGGACCTCACCTTTGTTTTGCTGTGTAGCTTGTGTTTCTTACTTTATCCTATTTTTTTTTGTCCTTTTTGTTGCTACACTAGGTTCTGGAGGTCTTTTCCTCTTCTTCATTCCGTGGGCCCTCCGAGTCCACACAACTGCTGCTATATTCCCGGAATGTGCGGGGATAGCCACAATTGCTGTTTAAGTTTAGATCGTGTTTTCGAGGCTGGGTGCGAGCGTTTTTCTCCTCGCAGGCGTTTGCTGTGGTTGAAGAACAATTGGTAGTGGAGGTAAAGAAGAAATAGAGATGTTGCAGCCGCTTGCGGCTCGCAACACGTCGACCTAAAGTTTCAGGTTCAGATGCTGCCCGAATTCAGGGGTGTTATACCTCGCCTTAAAGGGCTGGAACTGTGGGCTTACTTGCATCCACCCTCCATATGATCGCTCTGGTGGTGGTGATCAGTGTATTACTGTCTCGTACACTGAATTTGAGGTGCGTCAGGGCCCTGGTGGCGAAGTCTGTGGGTTCTCAGTCAGTACGGAACTGTTCCCCTCCGATATGCGGTGGGTCCCGGCTACACCAGGAAGGTGAGCTGAAGGGCCATCACTTGAACGGCAAAGATGTCGAGTTCCGTATGGTACTAGAAGCAGGGCAATACCCTGTCCTTTCCCTTGACCTCCCCTTCATAGGAGTGGTTTCCAAATCCCATATAATATACTTTGTGGCAGCCCCGCAGCCTGTGTTTTTTTTAAAGCATGTTCAGAGGCAGGGGGCGACGAAGCCAAGTCCGGTGTCCCAACAGACTGGGGGGGGGGGGGTGGGGGGGGGGGGGGGTGGGGGGGGGGGGGGGTGGGGGGGGGGGGGGGTGGGGGGGGGGGGGGGTGGGGGGGGGGGGGGGTGGGGGGGGGGGGGGGTGGGGGGGGGGGGGGGTGGGGGGGGGGGGGGGTGGGGGGGGGGGGGGGTGGGGGGGGGGGGGGGTGGGGGGGGGGGGGGGTGGGGGGGGGGGGGGGTGGATATATATACTATATATATATATATATATATATATTATATTATATAAATTACTATATCATATTTGACTGATAGTTGAATGATTGATTGTAATTTCTTTCATCCTTACAGATTGAAGAAGTAAATCCAGATGTGACATTCATGGGCCGATACAACATCATTGGACTAGATAAAGAAGGGTAAGATAAGTAACACAATGATGGCACTTAGCAAACTCTCTTGCCACTAAAAATTTCATCCTGGCATTATTTGAAAAAGTAAATTTCAATTCACAATTTATTTCCATTGGCAGGACGAGCAAATTGCCATTTATCCAAACCTGGTGTATCAAAAACACTATTTAAACTAGCTGTCAACTTTAACAACAACAATCTTGAACAGTACAACAGTATCCTCCAAGTTTTCATTGTTTTACAGTGCCAATGCAAGGTACACTTTTGTAAAAATGCACCAATATTTGTCAGTACTTTTAATAGTCCTGATAGCAAATACAGCAAACATGAGGACAGGGGAAACAATATGTTCTCTTTGATTGATTTAGAAGAAAAATCATACGTGTTTCTTTTCAAATTCTTGTTACAAGCCAGGAGTCTGTATAGGCTCAGTATTGCCCTATACTTCTATATATTAGTCCAGCATAAGCCCTAGATTCAGTACATATTAAACATTAGTATTATACTCAGCTTCATACGTAGAAATAATGAACTTTGATTTCAAAGAAAAAAAAAATTGCAAATTGCTCTTCTCAACTGTCCTACACATGTCTCTAGCATTTTTCAAAATTTATGCTCAATTTATACACACTTAGATACCTTTCAAAATGTCACAGCTTCTCCTTAGTACACGGAAGATAATTAAAAATCCCAAAACAGCAATCAGTTTGAAGCACCACAACTTTTTCAATGCTTATTAATGCATATACACTATATGAATTACAGAAGACTGGTATTTTTCTAGAATTTGAAGAGGTAAGTTTTTCATTTTTGACTACCAGAAAAGCAGGGCTCGAAATCTTGGTATATTTATCATAAGCCCGTCAGGCGTTCGACAGTCACGATCCACTAGCCCGAATGATATTCGCACTAGCCCAGTTCATTTTATCATACTAACATCAGGCTATAGCCTGCATGTGTACTTTATGTACGCATGTTACCTGCAATGAACGTTTCAACGTTGGGCCATCGCAGCACTGCAGTCTTTATTGCTACATCGTAACACAGTCAATTGAGGGCCGCCCTCTATTGACTATGATCGTAAGCACCCTTACATGAGTGAACACATAACAACACGTGCGCGTGCCGCACTGTGTAACGACATCCATGGTAGGCCATAGCCTACTGTGCATGCAGCTATATCTACCCGGCTTTTATCACGTATTAGGTATACATGACATTAGGGCACTTGTGTCGGAGATTGAAACTATCATAAGAGAATGAGCAGAAGGTATTTACTTAATTAAGTATCGTAAAGATGATTATGCTCAGAAACTCTTCATGGGAAATGGAGATTTGTGCAGAACTGATTGAGAGGATAATGTTTATGTTTTGTACATCAACTTAATGGGAAAATTGTACTAGCCCTTCGGACTGTTAATTGTAAACTGACACTAGCCCAAACAGGTTTTGAACTAGCCCCGGGCTAGCGGGCTTACGTATTTGTCGAGCCCTGCAGAAAAGTAAAATATTCACAGCAGAGATTTTTATCGGGAAATATTGAGGGAAGAATACAGAAAAGTTTTATTCGTTAAGTGTACAGAAGGTACCATGGTAGGTAACAACATGCCACATCTGGAGATTAACATCACCTTTTAGGGTTGTTGTAGGACAACATCTCATTGAAAAACTGATGCCTGGGCACAGTTCATGGCAGTAGACATCTTCAATTAACCTAACTTTATCACCTTTAAAGCACAGCAAAACATGCTACATTAATGGTATTTGCTGTTTCACAGAAGTTATACACAGTTATACACAAGCACATTGCCTCTTTAGTGTTTGGTGCTACAGTATTTAACTTTGACAAATTTGATTTTTCTGATTAAACCTTCCCTCCATGATAACTTTTGTATAATATGTTACAGGCATATTGCTAATTTTTTATCCCTTTATACATAATATTCTAGTCACTTGTTTTTACAGGGGTTGCCATATTCAATTGTAGTTAGGATTTTGTAATTATTATCAGTCTTCATTGTTCTGATCAACTCGTGCTCCTTGTTGTGAGCATTGTTTATAGGTTCAAACTTGTTTATTAAGCTTTATTAATGAAACGCAAGATTTATTTTCATTGAAGAGACTTCAAAAACATTCTTACAGTAGTGGCAAACATTCAGCAAGAAGTAAAAATTTTATTTATGTCAGAAAATTGCTGAATCTCGAATATATCTTATCACCATGCCCCACTTTTCCCTTCAGTCATTAAATGTGTACACAGCATTGGTCATTCGAAGAGTATAGGCTCAAATTTTCTACAAAAATTTCTTTTCCAAAGTTATAAAATTTATTTGGCCTATCATCAGTTGCAGAAAATAGTCACTGAATTTTCTGGAGATTTGGTCTGCAATTTTGCCAACCTTTTTCAAGACATTTTTTAAATGTCTTGACACTCTTTTGTATGCAACCAGTGCACTGCAGTTAATAATAATACATTGGACTTATAGAGAGCCAAATGTAGCTACTCTAGACCCGTAAACGAAAACTTCAGGCAAAAACTTGGAACCCAGTTTATTTGGATATTTTCATTATCTGAACCTAAGTTCTTTGGTCCGAACGTCTTAGGATGATAAATGGGATTCTTCTCTTCTCAGAAGCTTTCAGAATTTGTCATCTCAAGAGTTTACATTCTCAAAACAAGATAACACTCCTTATACACACTTCCCCAAGCTAAACATTAATATCTAGATGTTTTAATACAGAGAAACTTACACCATGATGCTGGAAGATGAAAGAGAAGTCACAATAACTCAAAGCCTATTAGAAGAAATTGAAATCACCTATGAAGAGTTCACCCGTATTACTCCAGTTGTTGCTCAGATAACTGTAGAAAATCGCCAGGTCAAAAGACTTGTTTTACCAGCTGCGAATGCAAGCACCTAGCAAATAGCATTCATCATGTTCATTCATTTTAAAATCAGTACTTACCTGATGTTCTTTTAGTTTGGTTCATTTTTATTTGTGATGTTAGAGTTGCTTTTTCAAAACTTTTGTTAACCCTTATCATGTGCAATTTTTTACAGGGCAAGCCTCAGTTTGGAAGTGTCTCAGCTATGTAGACTGCATCTACAGAACTTTTATGACGAATGGCCTATTCTAGTCTAGCCCCACCATTTCTTAAGAGTCAAAGCCAAAAACAAGAATAAAAGGCATTCTTTTGTTTTAGAAATAGTGTATTAAATGTCTCTTTTGTGAAGCACCCTCCCGTTCACAAATGTCCCCACTCGCATGATAAGGGTTAACATGTTAGGTCGTTACCATAATTCTCTTATGCGTTTTCTCTTGTGTCTGCTCTCAGTTATTCGAGACAACAATATCTCATCAAGAGACCGTGAATAGGTGTTATGCTGTCTGCCCACAACCAATTCCATCAAAACTGCAACTGGATGCATTTCATCTCATGTTTGAATCTTAATCCTCTTACCCTCGTAAGCAGTAGTCAAAGAATTTGATGGTGTAAACCATGTATCTAGAAAAATCGTCAAGAGTATCATTGATTGATTTGATTTGCAGTATCATTGATAAAAGTAGTCAGAACTGCCAGAAAAGTGTCACAAATGCAGATAAAAGACTTCATGTATCAAATAAACAAAAAAGACTATGATTTGAGCTTGTGTGGCATCCATGTGTATGTATTGCGTGTGTACACAAACTTTGTACAGAAAAAATACCCAAATTATATTGCATTCAGCTTCACATAATTCTTACCATTTCTCACATAACAGAGATATATATGGTAATGAAAAAGTTTTCATTCATGTACAGGAAAAAAATGCCATACCATTTAAAAATGACTGCGTCTAAAATATCTAAAATAATGTGTTAAAGAAGAGCTAGACCTTTTTTTTTTTGGTTTCGATGAAACGAGAAACCTATGCAGTCATGATGGCGTGTGTGTATGTATGTGTGTGCGTGTGTGTGTGACACTTGCTTCGGTACGCTGTATCTCAACAAGGGAAAGTTAGACTAAACTGAAACTTGGTATATGGATCAGTCATAGTGAGAAGGTGTGCCCTATTGTTTTTGGTGGAGGTCAAAGGTCATGTGGGGTCACCAGGGGTCAAAGACCGAAAACCTTGTTTGCACGATATCTCAAGGTAGGAAGCTTGGATAAATTTCATACTTGGTATGTGGATGCATTATGGTGAGAAGATGAATGTTGTAGCTTTTGGTGGAGGTCAAAGGTCATCTGGGGTCACCGGGGGTCAAACACTGAAAACTTGTTAACACAGTATCTCACGGTAGGAAGCTTGGATAGATTTCATACTTGGTATGTGGATGACTTATGGTGAGAAGATAAATCCTGTCATTTTTGGTGGAGGTCAAAGGTCATTTGGGGTAACTGAGAGTCAAATACTGAAAACCTTGTTAACACAGTATCTCAAAGAAAGAATCTTGGATAGATTTCATACTTGGTATATAGATCCACCATAGTGAGAAGCTGTGCCATACAGTTTTTGGTGGAGGTCAAAGGTCATCTGAGGTCACCAAGGGTCAAAAACTGATAACCTTGTTAGCACAATATCTCAAGGTAGGAAGCTTGGATTAATTTCATACTTAGTGTGTGGATGCCTTATGGTGGGGAAAATACATATTTTTTTTTGTGGAGACCAAAGGTCATCTGGGGTAACTGGAGGTCAAACTCTGCAAACCTTTTCAACTCTATATCTCAGTGTAGGAAGCTTGAATAGATTTATGCTTTGAGGTGTTGCATTAAATCCAGCAGAAAACACATATGAGTTTTGTTGGATGTCAGAGGTGAAATCACCAGATGCCAAAAAGCGAATTGCCAAGAATTCCTAAAGCCAAATATAAGCACAAAACTGCATCATTCCAGCACATTAAGATCACATTCACCCAATGACTGAAAGATGTGGGACATCTTTCAGAGATGCCAAGTATCTCAATTTTAGTTGAAATTATAGTATTACGATTTTAATCCATAATTCTGCCATTATGAAAACCTGCATCAAATACCGCTTTTTAATATTGCAGAAGATTCTCTGCCCACAAAGCAGAGGACTTGTGAAAGTTCACTAGACAGACATTTGTCCTTAGATTAGGACATGTGAGCTTGCAGAAATTGGAAATTGGAATTGATTAATTAAATGCTACTATGGGTTGTTAGTTTTATGAAGAGAACTAAGTTACTGATCATTTGGATCAGATACCATTGAGCCTGCATGAATTGTGATTGCTTAATTGAATAAAACAAATTGTAACTGTATACTGTCTGTGTTGATATCCCTTGAAGTGCCTGTATTTCTTCAGAGCAATTTATTTAGGCTTGAATGTGTTAACACAAGATGTGCATTGTCTACAGAGCAGATTTTGTGCATGTACAGAAATACTGGTTCATTCAGTAGTTGGCTCAGTTTCATTACATTCAGCAAGGAACCACAGTGCCCATTGGGCTCTTGTTTTTTTTTTTTTTTTTTTTTTTTTTTTCTTTTTTTTTTTTTTTTTTTTAGAACTTGTCAAACCTGCATCATTAACCAACGATGGAATCCGGATCTACGATAAGATCCATTGCTGTTTTTACTGTGGGGAGATGAAGTGCAAGATGGCAAGACATCTGAAAAGCATTCACGCAGAAGAAAGGGAGGTTGCCCAGGCACTGAGCTGGAAGACAAATAGCAAAGAACGCTCTACTTCATGGGAACTGATCCGGAAAAAGGGTAACTTTATCACAATACAAAGGTATTGCAAGCTGGGAGTGGAAATCTCATTGTGAGACGGCCTTCCAAGCGAAACGATACAGAAGAAGCTGACTACGGGGTGTGTTCCCATTGCTTGGGATTCTTTATTGAGGAGGGCTTGTGGCGGCATTCCTCCATACGCAAAAACAAAGGGGGCAACAAAACTGCTCCAACAGATACTGCACACATACCAAACTTTGTGAGAGACAGTCGACTTATTCTGCTACCTTTCCTCACCATGGCCTCTGATGGATTGAGGAACGAAGTGATAAGCACAATGATTAGAGATGACATCAGCAGGGTAGCTAAACATGACGAAGTAGTGCTTGCTTTTGGCGAGTCCCTGAACAGAAAACTGGGAAGGAGACAAGCTAACCATATCTCCCAACGTATGAGACAGCTAGCTCGTCTAGTACTTCAACTTCGAAAAGACAATGGAAACGAAGACTCTCAATTGAGAGACTACATAAATCCTGAAAGATTTGATGTGGTGGTAGGCGCCGTGAAAGAAGTAAGCAGATTTGACCAGGCCGACACAACCAAGGTGGGTGTGCCATCAATGGCACTGAAACTGGGCCATTCACTAACAAATTGTGCAGCTATTGTCCGGGGAATCGGCCTGGGGTTAAAGTGTGCAACAACGATTGAAAATGCGGGATACTTCCTGGAACTAATGAAAGACACTTGGTCTGAGGAGATTTCAACGCACGCTTTAACGACACTGGGCGAGAGGAAATTCAACCAGCCCGAAATTCTCCCTGTGAATGAAGAACTCCTTAAAGTGAGAAAAATTACCTTCTGACTGAGATCAAAACAATCAGTAAAAACTTGAAAAGGCGGCAACCAAGGAGTTATGGTCATGGCTGGCAAAAACAACACTGGCCAGACTTATAACGTTCAACAAACGGAGAGGAGGAGAGGTCAGTAAAATAACCGAGAAAACCTTCCAGAGCTTGACAAAGTGGCAAGGCCACCAAGACAATACCAAGCACTCTTTCACCAATAGAACAGAAGATGAGTGAAAGGTAAGAAACCTTGCTTTCAATGCATTAGCAGTGATTCAACTTTATAATGACTGATTCTTTGCAAAACTGAAGTAAGGATTCAAGGTAATTGTGTACAGAAATCAACTGCCCACAAAATGCTGTCCATATTTTCTTTGCACAACTATATTTGAAATAATATAGTTGGGAAAATGTCATACATGCTGAGTATATATATATATATATATATATATATATATATATATATATATATATATATATATATATATATATATATATATATATATATATATATATATATATATATATATATATATATATATATATATATATATATATATACGCACTGTTTGTGTATGGGTGTATTTAACACAGTAACGCAGATTAAGTGCAGTAATGAAGGATACCCCCTTTTAACAGTGTCTGGTTGATTAATTGAAGCCCCCAGTGATTTTGCGCTTTTGTTTGTGACCCGGAGTATGCAATTTTCCAGTGTATTCATATGAATCCAAACATGATTTCTTCGACATACCCGCATATTTCATCTGTGACGATGTTATTTTGGCTGTTTCGTTAAGTGGGATTTTTGGCAATTTCCCCCTATTTCACCTCCTTAACGAGGTTCCGATACCCATTAAAAGTTCATTTGGGACCGTTTTTATGTCGAAGGATAAGAATTCGTTGCGCAGTTTGATTGACTCACTTTATATATTTAACGTTCGTTTGATAATTGGTTCCAGAATTGAACGCCGCTACTCAGGATACCTCTGGCATCGGACGAGCGGCAAAATCAATCTGCGTTTATTACGTGAATCTCTCGCAAGCACTGTGACAAATTCGTTCGAACGTCTAACCTGCAATGCACAAGTGCATAAACTTGGTCTGAAATTTTGGAAGAACGTTATTACTGCCGGAAGTAAACATGGCCGTAAACACGGCGGTCGTATGGCAAGCCGTTTTAAAGTTTACCTCGGGATTCCTTTGAATTTCACTCAAATGGAATTCCTAGGTAGCCTAAATGTTGCAATGGCTTGTCATAAGGGCAAGACAGTGACAGAGAAATCACGGAAGTTCTGTCGTGGTCTAGCATTTCACTGTCTTAGCAGGCGGCGCATGGTCCTTCATACAGGTGGCATATTTCAGCCCTAATAACATCGTTTAATACCATTTTCAGGGGCTTCGCTCCGTTGGCCAATTTAAGTCTGATTTTTGTTTGTCTGGTTTTTGGAAAGGTCGGTGGGGGGGGGGGGTCTTTCTTGGCCAGGTGTGTGAAGCACTGCTGCTGAGTAAAACGGCTAGAGTACTTTTTTATACAGTGGTTTACTCCGAAATAAAGTCTTTACGTTAAAACTGCAACTTTTAGATGAAAGGGTTAGAGGGTTAGAAAAGGGTTTCTACTGAGTGCATGAACCAGGGTTTTCATTAGGCTTCCAATCTCAAGAGTCCCGAAACTCTCAGCTTTCTTTTTCGAGCGTCCCTGAAAATTTTCAAGTGTTTCCAAAATTTTCCAAGAGTCCCATACTTGTACTGTTACCTATACGATACGTACGTGTGTACAAGATATGAGGCTATACCCTAACCTTCAGACAGACTTATGCATCGAGCTTCATTGTAAACGGAGCATATCCCAGGTATAATAAAATATGCAGTTTATTTTTTATTGTACAATAAGTACCCATGCGTTTACACAAGAATCCATCATAACTACTGCAAAGTGTGAGGTGGAAATAACAGGTGTTTTAGTACGAACGTGAACTTTACCGCGTGACCGGAATATGTCGAGCTAGCTCTCCATGTCTAGATTGTCACAATTAGGGCTCGGAAATTTTTTTTTTCAAAGAGGTAGCCCGTCGGGCTTTTTGGTATTAGACTGTGGTTGCCCGGCACGATTTTGTTTGAGCTCGACAAACATGAAATTAGCATCAAGCAGGCGTAGTTCCTTCATTTGTTTGTAGCACGAATTATCTTTGCAAATTATCCCACAATGTGCTTCGATTTTTCAACGAAATAAAGATAAAACATTTCAGATTTTGTTGAGTTACAACTGTTTACTCTAGTTTTGTTCTAATTTGAAGCAATTTAGACCACTTTCGTGCTGTTCGCGTAAGTTTGGGTGATAAATCGAAAATTATGGCAATAACTTTTCCGTGAGACTACACGATAATAAAAATTCAAAATAGGACTATGTCTTGTGAAACAAAATGAGAAATAATGTGGCTTGTATTCTTTCCTTTCTTCTTTTTTGCTGTCCTGAACATACATTTTCTTCATTTATGGCATTCTTTTTCACATTGAACTGATGTAAAATCAATAAATGCTCGTCCTTTTCTCCACATTTTTCCATTCGAGGAGAGCAAAAACATTTGCGGTCAAAAACCGTATTATGTTTGGTATAGGAATTGTGTATACGCGAACACCAATACCTTAGGCCAGGTTCAAGTGAAACGCATGGCGAAGCACGGCAAAGTAGTGCATGTGCAGTTCCATCATTGAATTAAAACACCCATACCTTAGGCTAGGCACGAGCTCTGTAGAGAAGTTGACGTACGTACGTATATACATATGTGGGTAAAGACCATGAAATTTAGAGCTACAATTTTTGTGCGTATAAGGCTGAACATCATGCTTTCATGGGACGCACAAGTTTTTTTCTTCGAAGCGTCTAGGCGGCTTGTCGTGCGTCTGAGACCCGGGAACCCGGGTTAGCGAAAACCCTGATGAACCTTTTCTTACTTTAAGTACAGGGCCTGTGCTATCCCTGACAACATGCCCTATGGGGACCGTATGCGCAAACATATGGGTCCCCTGTGATGGGCCCTTGTGAGTACCACATGGGAGAAGTTGTCCACGTGGGTTTATGAAGACTTGACCACAGTGCTTTTGTGGGCCCCACGGGGGGGGGGGGCTTACTCGGGCTCAGCCTCCCTTTTTTGCCACATCAACAATAACAAATGCGCAAAAATTAGCATAATGTTAATCTAGGAGAATATTCAAGCCCCCCCCCCCCCCTTCCTTTTCGAAATGTCTGGACCCGCGCCTGAAATCTACTTGGAGCCCATGTTCATAAAAGCCCACTATGCCCACAAATATCCCATGCGGGCCCCAAGGGGCATGTTGACAGAGATTTGTGCTGGTTACGGAACGGTAATGAATCTTTTTAACACAAATCAACTTTTGAGTTTGATGGGCTAGACCAAAAGTGCCCAACCAGTCGATCGCGGTCTACTGGTAGACCGAGCACTGATCCTAAGTCGACCGCTAGGGGTGTAGGAAAAAATGAAAAAATAAGTTTTTTCTATGTGTAACTGTATGGCAGTGTATGTTTTGTAGATCGCGGGAGGGTGGCTATTCGAAAAGTAGATCTTTGGTCTAAAAAGGTTCGGCACCCCTGGCTAGACTGTTGAAACCTGTCAGGATGCCCTATATACCAGTGAACATTAAGCTTTATGCTATGTTTGCATGCTTGTTAACAGCATATACATAAATGCTGCTTGTCAATAAAAAAATTGTTTGTTTATAATCGAATGGTTCATTCTCTTTCAAGTTAATAATGGCTTTAAGGGAATCCATACTAACATTTGGAATAATTTAACTTTCAAAGTAGGCCTACGTAAGGAAATCAGTTTTACTGATCAGCTTTAGCGGGTAAGAATCTTTATGGTCATCTACACAAGAAAGAATATCCACCCATAAATTGTGGTCAACTGAGAGTCGAAGGACGCTAATGGGAAAATTGGGTTGGCTGTGGATTCGCGGAGCACAGGAGCAGCGCTGCCGTATTTGGCCAGCGGGACGGTGGCTGCACACCCCAATGGCTCCCGGAATCGGATGAATCGTACAACGTACCTTTTTCCTAATAAATTCTTCTCATTTCCTGCGTGTACCGTGACCTGTTAACTGGGAGCACGATTGACCGTGTATACAGAACACATGGCAAAATGAAAGCATAAGAAAGAAGCCGTACGCTTGGAGTTTAACTTTCTTGGTTACACTAGGCGGAGAAAGGGGGGCTGAACGTTGGGGAAGGGGTTTAAGGGGAGTGATGTCCTCTCCCTTACTGAATATATGAGGGTCTTTAGACGCAATTTGGTGCGACGTACTGTGCAACTCTGAAACGAAAAATCCTGAAAACTACGACGATTCTTTCAACTGTCAACAAATACGGCGTTTTCGTCTTTGAATAGACGGGGCAGAAGCATATTTCAGCTTCTCCACATTTTTTTTACTGGGGCGGGGCTTTAATCCCCGCGTCTTTACGCCCTATGACTATATCGAATATGATTAAAAAAGCACCGCATTCAGGCTTACAATAGCTAAGCGGTGGAATCACCATCTCTATATATATATACTACTGTTGAGGATCCATTCTGAAGTTGTCCCACTGGGACTTACTTCGTGCCTGACACATACTCTAATATAATTCATAATCTGGGTTCTCTGATTATCTCCGTTGTGTATAAAACAGTCCCTCTGTTTAGGAATATATGCAATTTATAAATTAGCAGGTTACGCCCAGCTTACAACTTCTACAGTATGAGTAATATTGTTATACGGCGGACAAGACGTCACGCTGACGTGACTGTATTCACTTGATTGAATAAAGATCTGGTACTCTCTGTTTGGCTATTGTGACGTCACGGTGATTATTCCTTCATTAACTTCCTTTTATCTTCTTTTCAAGAGCCCGCAGGCTTCTCAAAACAGGGGTATGGAAGGGGTGGGTGAGCTTGACCGTGCAGAACCAATGAGTGCCAAAACAATACCAGTGTTGGGACAGAACTGGCTTAAAGGGTGGGTCATACTTCCAAATTTTCATGTGCTAATAAAGCTATAAGAACCATATATGATCCCTTGCTCATCTGGACCAACCATGGACATAGCTCAGAGTTGAACACTGTTCAACTTTCATAGCTTTATAGCTATGGCTTAATAGCTATGAACCTCCGGCCCGGAAAAGTACTTGAAAAGTAATTGACGATAATCTTTTAGCCCACGATTTTCATAGCTTATCCTGGTTATGCAGTACTACTTTCCAGGTATTTCACGTAAATCTACTGCGAAACACTAACAGTATGTATTACTAAAACCCCTGTATGCACAATGTAACATGCCAACCGTTTCGTTAGACATAAATCAGGTGCAGAATCCTTTTACCTCTGGAAGTAACAAAAGCTTTACGTGGCAGATAGGCTACATAACATTGCACAGAACTACACTATCACATGTGTAGGTCTATCTATCAGAGTAGGAAACTCAGTGGGCATTGTATCTACTCCTGTAGATTTGGGAAGGGGGATAAGGGGTTAGAACTGTACCTCCGACGGAAGAGTGAATAAAACGTTAAAAAGTGGGTAATTTTGCAAGGTAAAATCACCGGACCCCTTGGTCTGTGCTTCATGGGTAAAACTTATTGCACCCTCGCTCTCTGGGGCTCGCGAGTGGATTATGACCTTCAAAACGGCCCATCAGAGAAAAAAGGTTCCCCACCCCTGCTTTATGGAGCTATACTGAATTACAAAAGAGTTTTAACCCTCCCAGAATATATTTAATTCTGACTGCGGTGTTACCTTAACCACTTTGCGTATTAGTAGAAATGGTTGCTGCTACCATTTTCAAGTTTGAGTACTGAATCATACATTGCGAGCTTTAGAACCAAACATATGCGTACTATTTATTAGTGATCTAGAACGTGTGGGGGACTGTGGCAAAGGAATTATGGGCAGACCTATGATACACTTAGTCTCCTCTTTCAAAAGTGTGGTGAATTCACTCTACCACTTTCATATGTGTAAGGAATAATATCGGTTAGCTTGACCGGCCTCTCTACATCACATTTAGTGCAAGAAACAAAAGGGTGCATTTTAACCAGTGCAAATTTTAATTAAAAATAACATGCTGTACAAAGATTCCACAGCAACAGTATGAATGTAAAATGAATGTAAAATCTTAATTTCAAATTGAAATAAAATATTTCAAGTTTTCTTTCGAATAAAAAATGATTTTAATGAAACTTAAGTGCTAAGCACTAAAAACTCATACTGTAATAAATGCTTTTAATTGGAATAATTTTAAGCAATCTAGAATAGGAACCAATGGAATTTAACCACAAATTCTTTAATTACAAAACAATATAGAAGGTGAAATATTTAATCATAATTTTTGTATGCAAAGTCATAACCTGAGCTAAACTTAGCACTAGCAGTTACCCAAAGCTGGTATATTATGCTTAAGGAATGCAAGGAAGGGCAAGAAATTTACAGCAAAGTAGAGATGAACATATTCAATGAATATACAGAAAAATTTTTCTGTACTGAAGACATTTTGCCAGTCCATGTGGTTGGATTCCTGTAGAGTATTTATGAGTGGTTAGTCTGATAACCATTCCTTCATCCTACCTCAAACTTTTAACATCAAGTAAGATCACACTTTCTTACAGAGTTAATTACTTACTATGGCTGGTATGACACCAACTGGACCTAGCTTGTATGTTGGATTCTGATCATACTGTACACTGCCTCTGTCTATGTAACATGGAAATGCAGCACACATTAGTCTGACAAAAATTCTGACTTACACCCAGTGTATGATAACCATCAAACTGTTCACATGGCTTAAGGAGATGTGTCGCATCAATTCAAACACCAACTCTTTTAAAGCGGTAAATGCATTGAAACTAGTGAATAACCAATTTGCAAGTAGAACATTCAACTACAATTATCAAGCAATGCTGAATCAGACAACACAGAGTACTTTATCTCTTACACAACGAAGCAAATAAGCAAGTTTATTTTGACTTCTAGGCCCCTTAGGTAAAGCCTAGCAAAGTATTAATACACTATGTGCTACTTATTTGAAGACGTGACTTTACAAACATCAAACTTTGACTGAAAGACAGAATCCAATTGATAGGTAACACTAGTAAAGGTTTTTTTTTTTTTTCAAAAATTACAGTATACGTTAAATGCAGGTACTGTGAAGACCCCTGTCCCTTTTCTAACACTGGGCAGGGTTTAGGCTTCAGAACAAAATTTTTAAGTAAATACTTACGATCAAAGCTGGGTAGTTACATCAGAAGTACTGAACTGTCACATGCAACTATGGCAAAAAAAAAAAAAAAAATCTGAGCCACCAAGGTTCACCAACGCCATGTAGGTTAATCTTTCACATCTTCACACTTGCAACATAATATGATATAATAGAATGTAACATAACATAACATAACATAACACAATATAATATATTTTTTTCAATAAAGTACAGGTCCTCTAATTGTTCTACAATCATTACGTTATAAAAATGTCCTCAAATAGAACCGTATTTAGAATGTGAATTCTCATACGATTGAATGATACATTTAAACACACATTCATGTCCTCAAATTGGTATAATACTAGTTCATCTGTTTATGTCAAGAGAAACTTATAGTAAAGAGACTCTTTGCAAGACTTGAATATGAATTCAAATTTGAAATTCCCCTCACCCAAATTATCTACCAAAAAACTGAATAATCAATCGACTTTCACTCTTTTTCACCTATCTGGATGTTATATCAATCACCTCCAGTACTGTTTTATCACAACTTTACTTTTAAAACTTGCAAGCTGTAGTGCAATTTTCAACTGTAACCACTGTCTCTCCCGTCAAGGTCTGGCACTGGTGGGGCAGATGAAGGACATTTGCCAGGGATATGTGATTGGATTTGTCCCTGCAATGTCAGCAAATTGCAGGATACAACTACAGTTAAGATGAAGCCCTCCCGAAGCATTCACAGTTATACCCAGAGTACTCTACAACGTAGAAATGGTATCACATACCATGAGGTCGCATTCACTGCTGTCAACATTAGTGTCTTTCTTTGAAGAATCCATTCCACATCCTTCATTGGCCTCAGTCTCACTTGGCCTTTTGTTCTGATGGGGTAACAAAAATATCTTTGGTTACACAGCTTATACTGGTACCCAAGTGACAATGAAAAGTGTATCTTGTAATATGCTTGCCTACAAGACTTAGGAAAATGGAATCATATTCTCATCAAATCAAAACACCTACAGTATATTCCACCAGTAGGGAATTGGTATGCAATTCATGATCTGTTTCTTTGTCAGAGAAAATTTCAAATGGACATTTAGCTCAATTTACCTTCCTAAATTTACTGTGGCATTTTCTCAAAGATATGATTACATTCTACTTCCACAAAAAGACTGTCCACCAAAGCTGTCTGCAGTTTAAAAATGTAGCCTTGTTATAAAATATGATCCTAAATTCTTTCATTCTTCTTACATCTAACAGAATATTATAAAAACCCAGTTTTTATTTCAAACTTCTCTTTACACCCCTCTCTTCCTAAACAACAATTTTTCAGCCATGAACATGGTAGATGTTTTCCTTTGAAGTTCATTTTATGTAAACAAATGCATAATAACAAACTTTTCCTCCATATATATATCATAATATAATATTTTTTTAATAAAGTACAGGTCCTCTAATTGTTCTACTATAATAATGTTACAATAATGTCCTCAAATAGAACCGTATTTAGAATGTGAACTTGCATACAATTATTATGATACATTTAAACACACATTCATGTCCTCAAATTGGTATAATACTAGTTCATCTGTTTGTGTCAAGGAAAAACTTGTAGTATAGAGACACTTTCAAAAGACTTTTGAATATGAATTCAAATTTGAAATTTCCCTTACCCAAATTATCTACCAAAGAAAACTGAATA
Organism: Holothuria leucospilota; assembly: GCA_029531755.1. Taxonomy (NCBI): domain Eukaryota; kingdom Metazoa; phylum Echinodermata; class Holothuroidea; order Aspidochirotida; family Holothuriidae; genus Holothuria; species Holothuria leucospilota. The sequence goes on along the minus strand of CM055961.1, from coordinate 29,045,467 downwards.
ATCAATGGACTTTAACACTTTCTCTAATTGTTCTACTACAATTATGTTACAATACCATATTTAGAATGTGCACTCTCATACAATTATTATGACACATCTAGACACACATTCATGTCCTCAAATTGGTATAATACTAGTTCATCTGTTTGTGTAAAGAGAAACTTGTAGTAAAGAGACACTTTGCAAGACTTTTGAATATGAATTCAAATTTGAAGTTTCCCTCACCCAAATTATCTACCAAACAAAAGTGAATAATCAATGGACTTTCACACTTTTTTCACGTAGGTGGATGTTACATCATTCACCTTGTTCGTGCGATAGTATAAATTATATTTCATTCCTTGAAAGATTTAACGTTCTATTCAATTTGGCTTCGTCTCGTTGCATAAAACGTTCAATCTTTCAACTCATGAAATATAATTCATACTATCGCACTCATAAACATTCATTATTTGTATAATATAACATAACACAATATAATATCATATAATATAATATTGCAATAAAGTACAGGTCCTCTAATTGTTCTACTATAATAATGTTACAATAATGTCCTCAAATGGAACCTAAATTAGAATGTGAACTCGCATACAATTATTATGATACATTTTATAAACACACATTTATGTCCTCAAATTGGTATAATACTAGTTCATCTGTTTGTGTAAAGAGAAACTTGTAGTATTCATAGCAGTCGACGAGAATGTGACTGACGGTTAGGTTAGGGTTTGGGTAAGGATTATGGTTAGGGTTTGGATTAGGCTAAGTTTAGTAGCCTAGGCAGTAGGCTAGGCTAGGCTAGCCTAGTTAGAAACTTTGGTCTAGTGAACCTTCGATCTAGCTAGTGGACCTTCGGATCTAATGACCCTTGGCGCTAATGTTACACGTTATGTCTAACTAAAGTTTAGCCTACATTAACAAAGTTAGTAGGCCTAACCCAACAAGTAATATTTATTAGGCTAGGCCCACAGTATGTGTACCAATAGCATGAAACATTAAAAGTGTGTTCACCGATTGCCTTGGCCCGCCTAGGCTACCATAATAACAATAACAACATTTCACAGTGCTAGGTTATTTCAGTGCTGTATGAAAGACTTGGTCTTTGTACTGAATATGGAACTTGGAAGAGACTCGATGTACAATTTGATAAGTTCTGAAAAATACAATCCCAAAAGTGGGCTGGGGGTTGTAGAATATGCCCACGGTATTCCTCGCCTGTCGTAAGAGGCGACCAAAGGGGAGGACTTGCATTGTATTTGAACTGTTTTTGAAACCGAACTTGAACCGTATTTTATCTAGTTGACACTATATAACACATTCGTGTTGGTGTGTCGTTAAATCTCATCTAACGAACGAACGAACGAACGAACGAACGAACGAACCCACCCACCCACCAACCCACCAACCAACCAACCAACCAACCAACCCAAAAGGGGGTTTCACGCTATCGATACACATACTGTAGGCCTAGGCCTAAGTTAATGTTAGCCGTCGTTAGGCTATGTCATTGTGAGTAGGCCCTAGGCCTAAAATTGTTTCCCCATCCGTTCTATAACTTCTAGCCTAAACTTCGATTCTGAGAAAGCAAATTTCAGATCACAAACGTGTTCCGAAATTTCTATTACATAAAGTGCAGAACTGTACCTCGTATGCTAAAGTGGCCCAACCATTTGGTAAAATGCCGTCTCGATCTCAGATTCTGAAATAGCCTGCTTGCTGGCATGGACGTACAACTTGATTAACAGCGACATGCGTACACGTACTTGAAATAGGAGAATTGAAGCGCGGCGCTAGCGCGCGGTAGAAATGTTGTTGCAATATAATACACCTTTGCATGATAAATTATGAATGTAGGCCTCGCTACGCAGTATTAATGATAATGCTTTAACGTTTTACTAGATGCAACCATTGATGTAGGAAGTTTCGATAACAGGGCAGTATTCCACACTCGAAGGGTTTTTTTTAACAAAACCGAGAAATTAAAGCAAGTTGCTTCTAGTTTTAGAAAAGCAGGCGCGGATCCAAGGGGGGGGGGCTTCTTTCCTGGGCTCAGCCCCCCCTTTTTCACCACATAAACAATAACAAATACGCGAAAATTAGCATAATGTTATCCTAGGAGAATATTCGAGGGGACTTTCAGCCCCCCCTTTCGAAATGTCTGGATCCGCGCCTGAAAAGTATGTAATTTTCATGCCATGTTCCCTAAATCTCTTCCAAATCGGAATCTCAAGAACATGGAGAACTGGATGCTGATAAATGGTATAAAAATTTTAAAGAGCCTGCAAATAAAATGGAAGTTTTCCTTCAAGAAAGGTGGACTAGCTAGATACTCATGGCAAACTTGGAAAGTTTACTGGCGGGAACTCAATTTTAATAGCGCGGGGAAACTGATATGGGCTGGCTAGGCTGTCACCGGTGGTGACAGACTGACAGAGCAGTTCAGTCTTGTACTGGTCGAGACTTTCGTGTGCCTGAAAAATTGGCAACAAACTGAGGACTTGTATACTATAGAGTGTGTAGTAACAGGCGCTAGACTTGTGGGCTGTGCACAGTATGTATGGGATATTTCATCATTCTGTGGAATCATAACGATCCCCCCGGGGGGGGGGGGCTCATCATTGACAAGGGAGTATCAAGCGTGACCAAGAATCCACGTAAGTAGGGTACTTTCTGAGAATCGGCACGATACTTACGCAACGTGGAAATGGTTTGAAAAACGACCAAAATAAAGAAAAAGGGTGTATTTTCGTATACCCTTTTTTTTTTACTAGGTGTAGTTTGGGAAGTTTCCAGGAGAAAGAATAAGTTTGGGAGTTGGAACATTTCGGAAAATTCAGGAATTGGAAGAAGGTTTTGTTGTTTTAGTCAAATACGAACCTTTTTAGCCTGTTATTAGGTTCACCCCTGATGAAACAGCGACGAACTGAATAGTAACACTGGTAGTGTTCTCGGAAGTTCACGAAATGTTTGTTTATGGGGAAGTGATTCTTAAACGCGGCCATGAGGGCTGCATGCGCCCCGGGCCTTGTCTGTGCGGCCTCTGAATTGATTTTACGTCTTGAAAAAGCCATATTCGACAAGAAAAAACGTAGCAAAGTTGGAAAAGAGGCGAATAATCCATGCTGACATGTATGTTTAAATTATATAATTTAAGGTCACGATTTGACTCCTCCTAAGTTCGCTCTCCTGAGGTGGTGCTAGGTTGCCTACGTAGCAGGTTTTACCTCATATTACTTGTCCAGTTATATCTAGCCATTATCCTTTCCTTTCCTTTCACATACCACTATAAAGGCAACCATTATAATTTACTCCTTTCCTTTGACATACTACTATAAAGGCAACCATGCTAATTTACTTAATATTCATGTTTTTGTCAGGTCCACATTCAAAATTTCATGTAAAAATTGGGACTTACTTTGTGAGAATGAAGTCTAAATCTGCTAGAACCAAAAGCAATAATTGAAAATGGAAACATGTTTTAATAGAAATACCAGGGAAGGGAGAATGGAAAGCACATCACGAGGCGAAGGAAGGTGGTTGGAGCTGAGGCTGAACTTTGTTTCGAACCGCAGTAAGGGGGGATGTTTAAGGAGAGGGAGTGTCTCCTCCCTTTGGCAAATTTTTAATTATATGAGCTAGGTTTCTTAGGTGCAATTTGGTGGGACATATTGTGCAAATTTTGAAGAAAATTACTGGAATATTTTTACTTTTTCTTTTTAAAGGAAACAAATAAGGGTGTCTCTTCCTTGAATTGTAGGGAGGGGGAATAGTTTCCACCACATTCTTTATTAAGGGCGTTTAGCCTCAATCCCTCCCCCCCCCCCGCTTCATACGCATATGAACCATGAATAGGCAGTGTCGGGCCGAAGGGCAACATACAGGTCGATTTTTCGATTTTTTTTATATCCCAATTGGTTACGGGAACGTTCAATACCAGAAGGGTGGTGTTGCACTAGTTTGCAAAAGGTAAATACTACAGGGTGCCAGCATTATAAAGCGGAGCGTAGCAGTACGGCGGACTAATACTTCTGTCGGTCTTTTTCTCATTTTCGGTCTCGCGAACCTTTTTTTCATTTTCGGTCCCTTTGACCCTTTTTGTTTGGATGCCCCCATCCCAACTATATTACAGCCCATATTTGTTGGCTCTGACAGAAGGCAATATCTAATTTCATCAACTGACTGCGGTGCTGGGGCATCTCTAATTGCTTTTACAAGGTCAGGCGCTGGCCGAATACCTTCACTTGTCACGACATGACCAAGTAACTGAATCTTACTGGCATTGAACTCACATTTCGAATTGAGTTTCATTCCTGAATCGCGAATTTTAGTAAGGACGTGGCGCAACTTTTGATCATGCTCTGCTTGGGTCTTCCCATATACTACAACATCATCCAGGTAACACTGGGCATCTGTAAACCGGCCAGAATTGAATGCATGACTTTTTGGAAGCATGCCAGGGCAGATGCAAGACCAAAGCAGACACGTTTATAGCGATATAAAACATTATGGGTAACAAAAGTAGTTAGGTTACGACTCTCTTCGTGTAATTCTAATTGATGGTACGCTGACTTAAGGTCTAATTTAGAAACACAAGAAGCGCCTTATAATTCTGTCAGCAACTCCTCGACATGGGGAATTGAGTGTTTTTCTACCACCATGTTTTCATTCAGTTTCCGAAGATCAACACAAATTTGTATTTTGCCATTTTTCTTCCACGCAACCACTATTGGTGACACCCAATCAGAGGTTAGTTCTAAAACCCCCACGACCCCCACACCCGCACCCACACCCACACCCACAACCATGACGTAACACAGCAAAGCAAAGTCGTGGGTCGTGGGGGTTTTAGAAATTTAGTACATGATTTTTACTAAAACCCCCACACCCACGACTTTAAACATTGTCGCGGATGACACTTTCTTCAAAGTCGTGGGTCGTGGGGGTTTTAGAAATTTAGTACATGATTTTTACTAAAACCCCCACACCCACGACCTTAAACATTGTCGCGGATGACACTTTCTTCAAAGTCGTGGGTCGTGGGGGTTTTAGAAATTTAGTGTATAATTTTTACTAAAACCTCCACACCCACGACCTTAAACATTGTCGCGGATGACACTTTCTTCAAAGTCGTGGGTCGTGGGGGTTTTAGAAATTTAGTGTATGATTTTACTAAAACCCCCACACCCACGACCTTAAACACATGGGCGTCCGCAAGGAGGGGCAAGGGGGCACTTGCCCCCCTGAAAAATAAAAAACGTGAAAAAATACGTGAAGAATAAATCAATTCAACCTTTTTTTTTAGAAGCTATCGCTTGAAAATTTCCAGAACATGAGATCTCAAAAGAGAAAATGATATAGATGCAACTTACAAGGCCTGGGAAGTGCCTTTTCCAGCGATCTGGGAGGCAATTTTTTCCAAAATTTTCTTCGCGCTTCGCGCCAAAATATAGCCCCGAATCAAATTTTTCAGATGACATCGCATAAAAATTTCTAGAACATGGGATTTCAAAATAAATAATGATAAGATGCACCTAACAAGGCCTGCATGGGAAGGAAGTGCCATTTCCAGCCATCTGGGAGGCATTTTTGCCAAAATGTTAAAGTATGGCCCAAAATCAACTTTTTTAGATGATATCGCTTGAAAATTTCCAGAACATGAGATTTCAAAATAGAAACTGAATGATTAGATGCAGTTTACAAGGCCTGGGAAGTGCCATTTTCAGCGATCTGGGAGGCATGTTTTTCCAAATTTTCTTGGCGCTTCGCGCCAAAATATGTTGGCGCTACGCTTATATAGTTTGCCTGCGTACCAACCCTTTACAAATTCCTGGCTACCCCCTCAGTAAAAGGTGGCATCCTTTAGCATATAAGCTCTTTTCGGGGAGAAAAGTTCAGTCTGATTTGATCAATTAAAAATTTTGCCCCCCTCCTTGAAATTTTTTCTGCGGACGCCCATGCTTAAACATTGTCGCGGATGACACTTTCTTCAAAGTCGTGGGTTGTGGAGGTTTTAGAAATTTAATGAATGATTTTTACTAAAACCCCCACACCCACGACCCTTAAACATTTAAAGTCAGAAATAGGAACTTGATTATCAAACAAAGTGTTTATGAGGAACTACACAGGAAATAAAAGCTTGTTTATGGAAGTAATGTAAGTATTAAAACCGTTCTCCTGCGTCTTGGTATCAGTGGATACACCTTTCTTGTTCCTCAATCTTTGTGGCGAGCAACTACCTTCGCTAACAAATATATTTCCTGATGTAGAGGAAATCTCCAGAAAATCTTGAGGAAATTTCCACATATCCTTGTACAGAGGTAAAACTTTCATCAGGAATGAGATGCTTTGTACAAAACAGGAATGAAGGGTGAGAAATGTAAAGTAAAAAGGACAACTGACAGAAATTAGGAATTTGTGTATTTTATTTAATTGGATTTCATCAGGTGGAAGGATAACTGCATACTGTACTATCAGTAGGACTAACGCTTGGGAATTTTCTCAAGATACTGGGAATTTTCGACTTCGCAAGAGAACCTGGGAACACTGGAAAACTATATCAGTTATTTGAGGAATATCTTGGAGATCTGGCAGAATGGTCTGGGACGTTTAGCGATTTTCATGCATTTGCAGAACAAAATACAAATTAATGAATTTTTACAATCGGCTGACTACTACCGACCGGCGCCTTGAGCCCATCTTTAGAACTCGCTCGACAAGGAGTGTCGTATTGTCCCAAAATACGCAGTCATATATGAGTGTAAATATCAAAGGAAATTCTTGGGAAATTTTTATTCAGATCCTGGGAATGTTAGAAAAACCGCTGCATGTCACTACTACTAACTACTGTACTACTATGCAGTATATATGAAATGATTTACATGAGAAAGCGTCGCGAAAAATGGACGCACCGTGCATGGCGTACGGCTTTGAAAAGTCACTCATCCTTATCGATTGTTGTGACTCTTATAATGCATACTGAACAATATTCTTAGCAAAGGTACCTTACACAGCGGGCGCGGCAGGGATGGCGCCAGGATTTCCCCGACAGGGGGACCAAGCTCCCCGACGGGGGGGCCAGCAACCCAAAGTCTCAACGAAGGAAATAAAGTGCCGAAACGATGTTTGAAGGAAAATTTTGGCGCGCGAAGCGCGCCGAAAATTTTGGGCTCTTTTTGGAGAAATTTGAAAAAATTGCAGGCATTTTCCATGGAAAATTTGAAAAAAATGGGGCTTTGAAGAAGAAAATTGGAAAATTCGGGGTTTTTATCGAAGAATTTGCCCTAATTTAGACCAAAATTAAGTAAATCGTCGGGGCGACTGGGCGTTGTCGGGGACTACATATTTTATCGTATACATAACAGCTCCCCGACGAGACCGAAAAATTTCCCCGACGGGGGGGGGGCAGCCTTCCCCGACGGGGGGCCATGGCCCCCCTGGCCCCCCCGCTGGCGCCACCCTTGGGGCGCGGTAGCATTAATATTCCGGGGGGGGAGGGGGACGAGCGAACCAAATCTGATTAGGTATTTAAAAAATGCGGGAAATTGTGTGGTCATCGTTCTAGGAGGGATGTAAAGGAGGGGTGTAAAGGAGGGGTATATTTAGTGTCCTTACACATGCAATCTGATGTTGAATTTGTGATCTTTGGAAGTGAAATAGTTTTCGAGAATTTTTATTATATTATCTTTGTTCGCCTCTTGCCTCACCCATCTCCTCTACACCAGTGAGCCATAGAAAGAGTAGCCATAAAAGATTATTACCATGGTGGGATTATTTTTATTAATTCTAATGAGAAATGGAATCAATGAAAGACAAAACTTTTTTTATGGTATAGACTAGGGGCTCTCAAACTTTTGACGGTGAGCGTCAAATGGAGAGGCTGGAAAGAGATTAAGGGCCACAAAGGGGATCTCAAGCTTAGAGAGAGAGGACATTTGGAAAGAGCGAAATACATACTTAAAAGATCCCGAGGCTAGCTATATCTACAGCAAATAGAGACAGGGGTTCACAGGTTTCATAAGCGGCCCCTTAAGCTGTTGAGAGGGCAGTTTGCACTTTGCAGTGTCCAACGGGAGTACCACTGACCTCAGCTCACCATGGTTGGGGCTGAGGTCAGAAAATTTTGCTTTCCATGCAGGCACTCTAGACTGCAGGAAATGGCACTCTTCACCACAAATTCGCCTCTTCAAATAGGGGTAGCTTCTGGTGGAGGTCAAGCCCCCCCCCCGACGGAAGAGCAGAGTTCCGAAGGAATGACAAACGCGAAAATATGGCGCCTGAAGCGCGCCGAAAATTTTGAGGTGGCTATTGAAGAAAATATGAAATGGTAGTCTTTATTCGGCAGTATGCCCTACTCAGGGAAAACTCAAGACGTTTGTTGATGCGGCTGGTCGTCGTTGGGGGATTACATACTTTATCGTACCAATCAAGGCTCCCGACGCAAATGGAGTTTCCCCGACAATAGGGCTCATGGCCTCATGTCCCCTTGAACACTCCCCATCTGTTGCACCCGTCTTCAATTCTGCGTCTAGCATGCGTGGGACCATTTTGGTATTTACTATCAAGAGTCGGTGTTGCGGTATAAGAGAAACATCTAGCATTCCAGACTAAGAAGGTTGCCGACAAAGTATCACTCTGAAACGGATGAACTCACACAAGTTCTGGGTATTTCCTTCTTTTCTAAACGGACAATATTTAGTTGCTACGGAGGACTGTCATTCATGTTCTAAATTTTCGTACATCATTTATTATGGTTATACGTGTTTGGTGTTGATTTGACTTTGGTTTTAAATCGTCCGTTTTTCACCTACAATGTTTTTTATGGTGGTCCGTCCCCCTTCCCCACTGAAAAATTTAAAGGGGAACGTGTCTCCCCTGCCCCATCCCCCGCTTCTGTCGCTTATGACATCCTTACGGATATAATTAGAGCAGACCTATTTAGGAAAAAAGACGAGTAACGTTAAATTTAAATCGTGGCGAGTGGCCATTAAGTATGAGTTACCCTCACATTGTACCTAGCCTAGATTTAGCCTAGGGTACATACGCCTAGTTCTCCCGTACACTTTGTTCCCTGAACTAGGCCTAGGCTATCGCCATTCAAAGTTTCCCCGCTTGTTACTGTGAGAGTTGTCTGTGTGCGTTGCTGCAGTGATTGGTGCTACGTGCGCGTTTGTGCCTGTAAGAAAATAACCATAGCTATGGACTATGTCACAATTGAACAGCAATGCATGCTGTTAGGAAACAGAAGTGTGAACGTCCTAGAAACAAGATTTAGCAGTTTGATAGAATGTCTAAACCAGAAAGCCTAAAGGCTTAGTGACGCCTTGCCGAAAGGGGGGGGGGGGAGTGCTTTGTTACAACGAGGTTCATCCCTCAAATTTATATTTCTCTTCTACATCTTTTTACGACGTGTTCACAATTTGACCCCTGCCGACCTCACATGACCTTTGAACCTCACCAAAACTTGAGTAACAGAAAAAAAATGACAACAAATAACAACCAGAAAGCCAAAAGGCTTAGTGATTCCTTGCTATATGGATATATTGTAACAAACATGAATCACCCACATGACAAGCATGTGATCCCTCATAGTTATCCTACTTAAGATATCATGTTAATAAGGTCAAAAGCTTTCGAAATCTTGTGACCCAAAATGACCTACATGCTAAATATAAACAATCCACTGGCTAAGAATGAGACCCCTCATAGTTACCCTCCTTTAAAATATGATGTTTACTAGTTTTTGACCTTTTGTGACCTCAAATGACCTTTGACCTGCACGAAATGTAATACTGATCATCTTCTCAATATGGTCAATACACAAGGTAAGTATGTGATCCCTCACAGTTACCCTTCTTGAGATATCATGTTTACAAGTTTTTTGACCTTTTTACCTCTGGTGACCACAAATGACCTTTGACCTCCACCAAAAACAATTGGGATCATCTAATCAATATGGGCAATCCACATGCTAAGTATGAGATCACTCCCAGTTACCCTTCTTGAAATATCGTGTTTACAGGGTTTTGACCTGTTGACCTCTGGTGACCCAAATGACCTTTGACCTCCACCAAAAACTGTAAGGATCATCTACTCATTACAGGCAATCCTCATGTTAAGTATGAGATCCCTCACTGTTACCCTCATTGAGATATAGTGTTTATGAGGTTTTGACATTTTTACCTCTGGTGACCCCAAATGACCTTTCACCTCCACCAATAATGATAGGGTTCTTTCTCTCACCATAACACATCTACAAAGTAAGTATAAAATTAATCCAAGCTTCCTAAATCGAGATATCGTGTTAATAAGATTTTCAGTGTTTGACCCCCCGGTGACCCCAAATGACCTTTGACCCCCACCAAAACAACAGGGTTCTTCCTCTCAATATAGGGCATCTAGGTACCAAGTTTGAGAACTGTCAGTTTCCCTTCTTGAGATATCGTGTTAACGAGCAAAGTGTCACAAATACACCACGCACATACACACCCATGCCATCATGAATGCATAGATTACTTGCCTGCCTGTGGCAAGGAATCAAAAAACAAAACAGGATTGCTTGTAAATCAAAACTTTTGGTCTCTTTTTGGATACTACGTGCGAGTACTCTAAAAATGAAGGGTCTTAGACATATCCTGATAGCAAGCCGACGGTGGCAACCACGCCGGCGGGCCGACGTAGATTTGTCCAGCGGTCCGGCGGCGGCCCGCCGGTGGTTGTCACCCCCGGCGGGCCGACATTGGGCCACCGGCGATCATTGAGTTGGTAAGACAGCGGCCCGTCGGCGGTTGCCACCGCTTTCCCACCGTCGGACCGAGGGTCTGCCAACCGCAGGGATATGACCGGATAAACGGCGGTCCGCCGGCGGCAGAGGTATTATACGCGTACCCCAGGTGTTGGTCCTGGTCAAAAGGTGGAACTTTACCTTTCAGAAAGCTTTTTATTCAAAAAGCATTATTGTCTTTTCCATGCAGGATAAATTTGTCAATATATAAGATGTTCATTTTCGATCTGAAAAAACATCCCTTCCTTTTACTTGTACAAGATGCTTCTCTCAACAGATTGCTATAAATATTAACCTCACTGTCAATTAAAGTATTAATTTCGCTTTTTCGAACTTTATCCAAAAGGCACTAAGGCTTGCAGTCTTACTTTAGATGAAAGACTAAAGGCTGGGAAGTGTTTTATACCTTACTTGAGTTTCCGCGTGAGTACAATTTACAATTTACCGAGCAACAACGTGAAAAAAAGAATAACATGATATATATTGTTAAGCACTGCACAAAGATTTGTATTTTGAAACATTTCCCCAATTCTTCACATCTTACAGAATGATATGATAAAGAAAATGAGAACTAAAACAGCTATGCCATCGTAAATTGAAAACTACATTTCTTTTCAGATTCGCCCTCCAAGCTAGCCCCAAGTTTTCCTAACCCAGAAGAAAATTCCGGTTAAAACCAGTTGAAATTTTCAGCTGGTCTCAACTGGTTTCGTTCATGGTCCTAACTGTTTCGCCTGGATTTGGACCACTTTCAACTTGTCTTTGCTGTAATAGAGTTGGAATTTCTAATGGGTCTCGACTGTTTCAAGTGCATTTTAACTGGAAATGAAACAGTTCTGGCTTGTTGTATTCCAGTTGACTTCAGTTGGAAATTCCAACTCATCCCGACTATCTTAACTGGACTTTACCCAAGAGAACATTTCAATGGAATCACCATAACATCCTATTAAAATTTCGTGTTGGAATAAATGGGACCGAAAGGAAGTATGGGACTCTTTTGGAACCCATTTATTTCTATGGGACATTCATGTGGTCTGGTAAGCTCTTTTAATTTAAAAGCTGGTTTTCTATGGGAATGAACATGACAATTTGGTGCAAAGGAATCCGGGCCATTGTCTTAATGGGACATAATGGAAAAGTAAAATTCCTAAGTTTTACAAAATAAAATTATCAGTTATTCATACACTTAGATGTGTTTACATAAAAAGAAAAGGAGCTTGGGATAATTTCCTCATTTCCCTAAAAATCTCATCTTCCCCCTCCCCTAACCCTCGCAGGGGCATAGCTACTGTAGGATGAAATTTTTAGGGGGGTCTAGGCATCAAATGGGAGGTCACGGCACTGATCGCCGTCCTTAATTCTTACACATTTTATTAGGACACCAAAAGTTTTAGGGGCCTAACAAACATCTGGGGGCCTAGGCCCCCAAGACCCCCACTGCTATGCACCTGAACCCTTATCCCACTCTCCCCCTTAAAGTAAAGAATCTAGAATGAAAGAAATATGATGGATATGTAATATGAAGAGAAAAAACACTGTTAAAGTAAACTGTAAATTAACTTCCTTGACACTTAAAAAAACCACATCGCATGTTATCAACTGCACATAAAAATACTGTGCTGAATACTTCTATAGTTTCTAGTGACTGCACCCAAATTTTATTAAAGTGAAAATGCAGTCACCGAAATATGAAATAGTGACAAATATCCTGATTCGTGAATTGAGCTTTAGAAATATGTGTCAGTATATTTGCAATGGAATTATTTCAGTCATGCATGAAAACTACTTAGTTTGCCATTAATATTCAAACTTAGCACCTGAAAACATCACATACATGTATTAGGAAAATAAGAGAGTTTAAGAGATGTATCTGAAATTCAATTTTTAAATTTAATTGGGATGACTGCTTGCTTGGTCCCTTTAAGTTGGTCCACGATTTTTAATGACCAAAAATATATGTTGCAACGGTTGAATAGTACATCTTCAAACTTACACCTACCAATTTGCATGGGCATATTAGTGCAACGGTGTAGATATGGGGGGTTGGTGGGAGGGGAAATGTCTTCTCACCTTTTAAATAAGTTTCTATGTATTTTATTCAATTCTCCTAATTTTTATTACATGAAGTCCTCAAATCATTTTGCAACCTTTGTTTTAATATTATTTTCAAAAGAAACAAACCATAAAACTGGTTTTGAAAGGTCCAGGGGGTAATGAAATACAGAAACGTGAAGCACCATGTTGCGTTTATGCACTTACTTTTGCAAACTGCAAGGAAACACTGGGAGTAGGAACCCCTATTCTGTCCGGATGATACATGCACTCATCATTTCATTTTCAAAACAAAATGTCTGTTTCAAGAATATTTAGGCTACGTATACATCCAATGTACAATAAATTGTGACATCCTATTGCCATTTTCAATGAACCCTCTATAAATTCTATGATCCTAAGTAAGTTCAAATTTGCTATAAATCGTCAATGTGGACCATGTTTCTTACAAAGTCTCACAATATGTGAGTCACTAAATGCTGTCTGCATGTTTTGAACTTGGGAACAGAATCAGAGTTGTTCAGAGCCAAAGTGACAACACAAAATATTGTGACCATAAACACAGAATAGCACTTCTTTAACACTTGTCTCCTATGATCAGTTACATGAACAAGAGCCCAAGGGCACCATGGTTCCTTGTCTTTAAGATGATTTTGTAGAAACGGAGTAGCAAGGGAAGGTATGTGATCCTTCAACCCCAAAGACTTTTGACCTTCACCAAAAACATTAGGGCACATATTTCAAATCACCCATGTACTCGCAAGTTTGAGAAAAACTGATCACTTGGTTATCGAGTTATTGCACCACATACCTCCCGTTCCCATTCATCACATACACACATTCCTGACCTTTCACAAAAATGTCATTTACTTGAGTTTGGAGCATCCTAGGAGGGTAGTTAAACTGCCTTTTTGGTTCGTCTCAACAAGACAAATCCAGGCGTCACAAAAGGCACAAAGGTCAAAAGGTCAGATGAGGTCATAGCAGGTCATCATATGCACTTCACTTAGATGAACACAACTTTTCATTATGCCATCCCCCTATGTCACTTGGTTATTGAGTTATTTTGGTTTATGTGAATACAATATTGCCACCTCGTACCAATCTATCTTATCCTAAAATTACTGTATGTCACAGTTTGAACAACGGACACCGAGTTATAGCTACTACAGGAAATTCACTTTATTGCCTCTGGTGATCCCCAGTGACCTTTGACCTCCACCAAAACAATAGGGCACATCTACTCAATATGATACACGTATACACCAAGTTTGAGAAAAATTGATCACTTGGTTATTGAGTTATTGCACCACATACCTCACATTCCAATGGCATCACATACACACATACACATACATATGCCAACTTGACGACATAGGTTCCTTTGTTAACACAAGGAACCAAAAATGGAGAAAGCAGGCCTTCTCTCATTTTTCCATTTGCTTCAGCACAATATGTATAAAGGTAGAGTGAAGGACAACAGAATACCACACACTCCTTGCAAACTTTTATCCTAGATGGGAAGGCAATGATTTTCGTGCAACATCCTCGAAGTCATGGGTACTACAGCTTTCAAATTGCTGAAATGACTTTGAATTTCTGCAAAGAGGTGCATGAATATGAGCACTAATGATAGTTGCCGTATTCAGACGGTACATAAGAAACATCAACTAGTTTTCGTGACCTACTGTGCTCAATGAAAAAGAAGTCTTCATGAAGTCCACCAGTCTCTAATTATATGATAATTTGCACTCTTCTTTGGCAGACCTATCAGGATATTTTTCAAACTTTCCCGTGTCTTTTCAGGCGTAAAATTGCACAACCGTCAAAACTGATGAGCTGCTATGCTGTCCTGCAGTTCCCCCTTCTGATTTCGTTGGGACAGTTAGGCTAATGCTGAAACAATGGAATGTTGGAAAGATCAAAAAATCTATTTAATACACTGTACAGAGCATACAAGCAGGGTTGTCTGATTTAAATCAAGCTGATTAAAATCATGATTAAAACCATGATTTATATCAATTTACTAGATTCATGATTTTTTTTTTAATAATCACAAACATCACCAACCCTGCAAACAAATCACAATGGTGGAGGTTAAACACTAAAAGTTTGAAAAGAGATCAGCCATTTACAGCCATCACAAAGCCGGCCAATCCCCTCGCTATTTCCATAGGTCGGTGTAAGGACTGTGTATAGTGAGCTCTAGATGAACGACACAGTCCTTTACTGAGAAATAAGCTCTCACGTACACTTTCATCTCTGAACTACAGTAGAAGGGAAACTCCAAAGCAACCCAAACAGGCCTGAGGCCTACACCTGTACAGCAGACTGCAGACTAGGTTAGGCCAACTGCAGGTCTAGCCCGAGTCCTCAGTAAAGGACAGTGGTCGTTCGCCTACAGCTCACCATACACAGTCCTTACACCAACCTATGCAAATAGCGGGGATAGGCTGTGTCTATGTGATAGTTGAAATTGTCTTTCTTCTCACAGCAAATTCTGAAAGTAAAATATTAATTTACTAGATCTATCATGAATTTTCTTCTCCAGATCTTACAGGAGTATTGCAGCTGTTTTTGATCACTGTGAATTTCCGGAATGTGCCAAAAATGTGAAATGAAAGCAGCAACTTTTTCGCGCCGTAAAATTTACTGTGCAACTATGAAACTTTGTTTACATCAGTATGCTAATAAGCTATATCGTCACATCAGTACAGAACGTTTGCAGAGGCAGTTGCCATGTGTGTGTATAGGAACTACAGTTATCAAAATGATGTGCGTGACGTCACAATGTTATGCACACAGCATTCTGATGTCAACACATATTTCGAACGCTACAGTAAATTTTACGATGTCGCGAAGTTGATGATCTTATTTCAAATTTTCGGAAAGTGACAAAAAACAACTGCAATGTAAGTGTAAGATTTAGAATGGAAAGCGAATGGTAGTAAATTTAGACTCTAGGTCCTAGCTTTGCTATAAGAAGAAAATCAATTTCGATCAGCACTGTGCAGGTCGAAGACCCCGGGTTTTCAATGCGTCGGTGTATGGCCCGTGTATAGGAAGCGATTGGTTAGATAGATGAAATTTAACGACACACCGACACAAATGTGTTATATCGTGCCAAGCAAAGTTAAAATACGGCGCAAGTCCTTCCCTTTAGTCGCCTCTTACAACAGGCGGGAAATACCCTGGGCATATTCTACAACCCCCAGCCCACAGGGGGCAGGGAGCAATTGGTGGCCGGCTATACAAGTGCCTTTACTGAGGACTAGGCCTAGCCTAGCCCCAACTTATATTTTGTTGTTGTTTGGAATTAAAATTGGCAGCTTTGCCTACAGTCGGCCTAACGTTAGGCTAATTAACTTAGGCCTAGTACCAGTAGGCCTAGCCTACACAACAGTTTTTATGAGGCTAGGCTAGACTACCTTGACCAGTCAACCACAACTGTACAAAGAAAAGGTGGTTCCTACTATCTATAAGCCTACTAACGTTACTGTTACGCTAGGCTAGTCTGTAGTTTGTATAATAATTTATTGCAGGTAGCCTAGGCCCAGGCCTACTTGGGAAATCATTTTTGGTTCGGAACAGTAATATCACGACACGCAAAAGTTTAGTTAGTGCCACGCTAACCAGTATAAACCGTAGCTAACCACTCACATTCTCGCTGCAATACCTGCATACAGGCTATGCACAACATGTAAAGTTTTTTAATAATTGTGGCCGTAAGTTGTAAAGTATTAAATCGCCATTAGTAGGCCTATTTCATTTTCCTTTAAGAAACAGAAAATAGCTTTCTTACAATAATAAAAACATTAAGGCCTACAAATTTAGTTGAAAAATTTATCATAAAACAAACATCAACAACGATTCAATCCCCAGACCTTTTGGTATGGGGACGTTTTGACAAATAAGCTGGGACGTTTTAACTGGTAGGCAGCTAGGCTAGGCCCTAATGAGTAACGCAAGGCCGAGGCCTTTAATAAGTAGTAAATAGTCTAAGGTAACTTAGGCTAGGCCTAGACCTAGCCTACATAGGTTTCGAACACTAGCCTACACAGTATTCAACCACCTGTTGTTATTTATACATCACTAGTCCCATAACACGGTCCTGTTCAAGGACTAGGCCTAAGGCTAGCCTAGGCTTAGTCCTCAGTAAAGGCCGTCTAGCCTATAGCCGGTCGCCGATAGTACACGGTATAGTAAGCTGTAGGCGCACGACTGCAGTCCTTTAGGCTTTGGTGGAAGCTATTTACCCGACAGTCGGGAAAATAACACGACTTTCCTTCCTTATTTTCCCGACGATTGGCCAAAGTGGTGGCGCTATCGTAAATTTGTAGCCTCTAAAAATACTTGAATAGTATGTCGGGAAAATAAGGTTAACTTTATTTTCCCGACAGTCGGGAAAATTATTGGACATCCTTATTTTCCCGACTGTGGACGAAAGTGACGGGGCTATTCTAAGTCTGTAGCCTCAGAAAATATTTGAATTGTATATCGGGAAACTAATGGTCCTTATTTGTCCTACCGAGCAGTGGTGTGCGCAATTTTTTTTTTTTTTTTTGAAAATGAGAAGTTCGCTAGAAGAAAAATGGTGACACCAAATAACAGTTTGAAGCCTATTCCGAGTCGACTTCAGCATTTTGTTAAATTTCGGCATGCGCAGACAACTATTGAGCGCAAAACTCCTTCAGATTACATTTCTTGTTTCCTTCCTTTATTTGCCTTTGTTTGCTGTTTCTACTGTTCTACAAACAACTATGCTAAAACACAGAAAACGTTTCTTCTGATTGTTTTTAAAATAATCCGATGGGACTCAATGGGAATTATCTGGAATTTTCTCCTGAGTATTGTACTCTGATAAGTCATCGAAGCTATGGAAGTCCACTGAGTGTGCTGATCTGTAAGCAGTAACCACACATAGCCTACTGTACGTACGTACTACGTACACACCACAGAATTATATATTGTTCAGTGGTAGGCTACACACGCACACCGCACCGCGCCAACTAACATTTCTTACGTCACAATCTCGTTGGGGTGATATGATTGGTCGATTGCTGTCGGGAAAATAAGAAAACTAAACTTCCAATTTGCCCGACTGTCGGGCAAATAGCCACAACGTTAGGCTTTACTACACTGAGGACTAGCCTAACGTTAGGCCTTTACTTACACAATTTTTGGACAGATGTCAGAAAAACTTTCTCAGGTAGGAACCAAAGTGTAGGCTAAGATTAGGCACTCTCGTGCATTAACTGTTAGCCTACGCCCTACCACAATTTTAACGTTTCCTGGATTGAACCTAACTTTTAGGCCTAGGCTACATCAGGAGAAATTTCTCTGGCCTGCTTCATAACCTAACGTTAGGCCAAGGGCCTACCGTGAGGTTGAACGTTACGCACAAGTGCACAACAATCAGTCTTCGTTAAGCTGAAATGAAATTAGTTATTACCTTGAGGATGGCTTGTGACTCCAGAACAGGAATGAATGGACAATTATGTCTCTAATTAACGACATCAGACAGAAATTTGTCAATAATATTTCTCTCTGTGTGTTGACCTAGCCCACAGTAGTTAAGTCTGCACATACGTACGTATGTTCGAGTGTGAGATGACTGTGCATGACAGCATGCATGCTATATGCTACATGTACACAGCTAGCCCCCCATATACCAGATTTAGAGCTCGTACGGTGTCTCAAACAGCACACAATACTTTGTACAACAAAAACTTTGTCTGCTCACACACTGTAAGATTAGAATGATCGCTAAGGCCGTATCGGCAAATAAGGTAAATTTTACCGATACAGTTACTGGACGAAAATGGGCGATATCGACCGATAACAACGATATGATCGGTCCACCACTAGTAAAACGGTACAGTCACGACAATGTTGAAGGTCGTGGGTGTGGGGGTTTTAGTAAAAATCATATACTAAATTTCTAAAACCCCCACGACCCACGACTTTCGCAAAAGTGTCATCTGCTACAATGTTTAAGGGTCGTGGGTGTGGGGGTTTTAGTAAAAATCATACGCTAAATCTCTAAAACCCCCACGACCCACGACTTTGCCAGGCTGTGTTACGTCATGGCTGTGGGTGTGGGTGTAGGTGCGGGTGTGGGTTTGGGTGTGGGGGTCGTGGGGGTTTTAGAACTAACCCCAATCAGACGCTCCGGGGACTTTTTCAATAATTCCCTGTGACTCTAACTTAAGTAACTCATCTGTTACCTTATCCCGAACTGCAAAAGGGACACGTCTTAAACTTTGTTGGACTGGTTGTGCGTCTGATCTCAATTTAATTTTGTGTTGAAAACCCTTAATAAGGCCAATTTCATCCGTAAACAAATCAGAAAATTGGGACGCAATTGGATGAGTAATATGGTCACTAGAACAGGTATGTGCCTCTCCCTCCCTGGTATCGATAGCAGTGGAAGGAGCTTGGGCACTAGCAGTAGGGCTATGAGACGCCTCGTTTGCGCAACATGAAAGCGTAGCACCATCAATCGTAATATGCAACCCTTGGATAAGGTCTTTACCCAATAAGCAGTTACCTGATTGTACAACATACACAGTAGAAATACATTCTTTATCCTTATAAGTAAACTTAGCATTAAAACATCCCAAAACTTTGATTTCGGACTTATTGTACGCTAGAACCTTAATGTTTGTGGAAGTTAATGCGGAACGTAGGAAATATCTATCGAAAAGTGCAACATTGAAAATAGTGATATCACTTGCTGTATCAACCTGTAGGGTAATAGGTACATTGTTGACAGATACTGTACAAAAAATGTTCGGTTTTACCGTATTGGTAGTTGATTCCTCCGTAGACAGAACCTGGACATCTGCAATGGGAGTAGTAGTAGTATGGCGGGCTGACGGCGTATGAACATCAGATGAAGTAGGCGCAAGTTGGTTTTCTTCAAGGTGGTTGACTTGCCTGGCAGCCCTCGCTTGCTTACACATTTTGGCAAAATGTCCCACTTTCTTACAAAAGTTACACATTTTTCCAGTTGCGGGGCAAGATGGGTCATTGGCCAAGTGTTTTCTAGATCCACAGCGGTAGCACTGCCGTGAACTTGCCGAATCGGAACTGGAAGCATTTGAAATGGAATCCTTGGTTTGGGCTTGCCGTCTTGTTTTCTTGGGGCGGGAATCTGCTCGCACCGCAGCAGCCGTGCGAGGCGTTGAAGTAGTTGTCAGTTCCTTCGCCTCCCTAAGTGCCACCTCAACGTGCCGCGCTAACTCTATCGCCTTGGTAAGGGGAAGGTCTCTCTCTATCAGAAGTCGCTCCCGTATGCGCGATGAGTTGGTCTTCTCGACCAGCTGGTCCCGTATCATTTCGTCGGTGAAGGATTTGAACTCACACTTTTTTGCTAGTTCACGTAAAGCCGCAATGTAGGTGTCTATGGGTTCTCCCGGTAATTGTCCTCGTTGACGAAAGCGAAATCTCTCTGCAACCACATTAACTTTTGGAGAAAAATGTAAGTCCAAAAGATTTAATGTTTGCTGGTAAATATCTGGGCCCGGTGTACCTGTAGTATCAGACGTATCAGTACTTGCGGCAGTAGAAGGAGTAGTAGTACTAGTGGAAGGTGTAGGTGAAACAGGCTGTGGCAACGTATAAAAAATTCTTTGGGCTTCTGCACCAACAGAATGTAGAAGAAGGGCCTGCTTCCTCTCAGGAGTTGCATTCGTAAGGTCTGCCGCTAATAAGTAGTTTGTAAAGTTGTTTCCACTAAGTCCATGATATGGATGGAGAACCAGGTGTAGGAAGGAAAGAAACTGGAGGTTTCACAGACATCTTGATTCACAAAATAGCAAAATTCGTTCACAGAAAGAATATATTAAAGTCCACAGATGATGTAGGTTAACAGAAAAGTTTTTATCCTCGTCGCCAATTGTTATGTCGCAAGCGCATTTGTAAAGTAACTCAGTAAATAAAGACACAATAACGCATGTAGTAAATGTTGGGCTATAAGTTTAATCCACTTCCTCCTTCGACTGTACCCAGATCATAACTGGTCATTTATTTCAAGTTCATATGAATATCATACGTCAGCATTATTATTACAAAATACAAGCAACTCAGCAGGAGTCCAGATAGGTTATAAACTTACCCTGTTGGCATACTAGTAAGAGTCATACATGGCAGGTGATGAAGTACAGTGGCAGGTCAAATAAGGTAAACAAAACAGAAGTCTATAAACAGTAATACATCACAAATAGTGCGGTGACGTTTTGGTAAAAAGCAAGTACGTTTTGGTAGCTAAAAAGCAGGGACGTTTTGACTTGATACCATAAATAGGGTATCCAGTCAAAATGTCTCCGCATTGTGGCTACCTAAACGTCCCCGCTTTTTACAAAAAACGTCCCCATACTATTACAGATGGGGAGTCAAAACGTCCCCGCCCACAGACTTCAAACATCCATTTTATAGAGATTCAAATTAAAACTATTGGACAGCAACTTCAACAAAACTTACAAGAATTAAAAAACAGAGACTAAGGATGGATTACGATAAAGTTAGGCATGTTAACGTTAGAACTTAGGCTACAAACATTAGAAGTCATCCAACTGAGCCTAACTTATTAGCCTAAATACAGTATCCAGTCAAAACGTCCCTTCACCAAAGCGTCCCCGCATTTTACTAGCTACCAAAACGTCCCCACTTTTTACCAAAAAGGGAAAACAAACCTGTGAGCCACAACTGGAAAAAAAGGTCGTGGTTGTCTCGACTTTAACCAATTTGTTCAAAACTGGGACGTTTAACCTCACCTAACTAACTAACTTTACCAAAAAGTCCTCATGGTATTATAAATGTAGGCCTAGCCTAATGGCACAAAATCATCCCCACATATGAATCAATGATACATAATTTGATTGTTTGTTGATTTGTTGCCAATAGTAGCAAATCAGTTACAGTTTTTGGTTTTCACAAGAGTAATATCATGGCGAGAAAACTTAGCGAGGCGCTTAACTTGCAACCATAAGAAGTTACCATACCCAATACTGTACATGATGGATGTACTGTTACAAAAAGCACAACACGTAACTTCATAAGCAGCTGTATATTGTAATTTTATTACATATGTCACATATATCTCGCACCCCCACACCCCTCATTTGCTATTCGCCTTTGAAGCTTTATCACAGGTGTGTACCAACCCCGACCATATCTCCTCTCTGGAAGTTATTCGAACCAGTTATTGACCGCGGTTTGAGAAAGTATCTAAAGAACTCAACATATGGACTGGTACAGCCACCAGTTCACTGAGTTCACAGACTCCATGAGCAAAAACACCCTTGTGTAATAGCTCTCTGTGGAGCTTAATTTGATGATACTACACAAATCAATCGTGCTTGCATGGGTTCCGCCGTCCCGGGCATGACGTTAAACTGAATCCAGGTAGGATGAGGAGGCGGTGTGTGGCGAGTAATTTGTCCCTGACTATCGCCTATAAAATGCACACATAAGACCGTTATTACTCATCCCACGACTGGCGAGTTGTCGGCGCCACAAAACCGAGCAAGCCCCTCCATGGTTGAGCCCCCTGTGGGCTGGGGGTTGTAGAATATGACCAAGGTATTTCCCGCCTGTCGTAAGAGGCGACTAAAGGGAAGGACTTTGCACCGTATTTAAACTTTGCTTGACACTATATAACACACTTGTGTTGGTGTGTCGTTAAATTCCATCTAACTGCATGGGTTCCGAGTCATGTGGGCATAGCGTGGAAATGAAAGGGTAGACAAACTAGCTAAAGAAGCCCTACAGATGGACGTTGCCAACCTGCACTTGCCCCACACTGATTATCGTCCTAAGATGAACGGCTACATAAAATCAACAAATGAACAAATTGTTCCAAGTCAAACCAACGGTCGGGCCTGTTGGTAATGCAGCCCCCAGAAAACGGAGAGTTGATTTGGTACGGACTAGGGCTCGCATAGGTGACACTTACCTAACCCAAGCTTATTTGTTCCATGGGGATGAGAAACCATGTTGTATCCCCTGTGATTGTGCTGTCACCGTCAGTTACGTTTTCATTGACTGCTATGAATACTCCCATATTCGTCAGAAGTATTACACTGTGCCAAACCTGAGGACGTTTGAGCACACAGGTCCTTCTCTCATCTTGGACATTCTCAAAGAAAGTAACCTTGGACAGGTTCACACATTTGCTTTCGTTTAGACATTTTAGTAGAATTTTGGTGATCTCACCCCACCATTACCCCTTTTTTATCTAGCTGCCACTATACAACACATACGTGTTGGTGTGTCGTTAAACCCCCAACTGTCGCGTTCGCCGCGTTACTCCGACATCGGATGTTAAATAGTGGAAAACCTGCGAAGTCGCACTTAACTAACTCATCTCCATGCTTACGGAATGCCGTGAAATGATCTTCGTCTCATGTTGTCGTTTCACTGCGGGGGTCAGTATAGCCTTTCAACGAGTGTGCTTTGAGCCAATTTCAAGATTGAGGCATTGAAGCTTCACGCTGCACTCACCTAGGACACGGTAGTAGTCTACACAAAGCAGGAGTTTGCCGATGAAGTGCAACTTAGCTCGTTGGTCATCGGTTGCAGTAATGTCCACAAGAACAGATCGTATAACTTTGTAATTATCCACAAAATTCTGGGAGACAGTATATGCAATAGCAGCAAATCTTGTCTCCGAAAAAAATAAATAACGGGGCTTTAAAATCGACACTTAATAAATTGGCTTTGTCCAGCGCTGACTGAAGTGTTTTCCGAAAGGAAAATTTGTTTACTAGACACTAAAGTCATGTAGTTGAAGTAATGCCGTTCATGCGTAAACAAACACAACTTCATAGGAAAAATACTCATTACCAACGGTCTCTGCCTGCCTTACTCATCATGAGAAGTAGACAAACTAATCTCCCACTTCTCCTGTCAGTGCGTTTTACATTATTCACATTTGTAGTAAGGTCTCCTTATTCATTTTCGTTTTAGAAGAGTGGTGACGAGTAATAAGTCTCGTACGTGAGTTTTGGTAATTTTACTAAACACACGAGTTTCTTAACTCGCAATTGGTCTTTGTAATTTACCATTGAGTAAACAACCAGATGTATACTCAAAAATGAGTAAAAACATTTACATGATAAGTTCATTTTATCAGTTACGAGTTCTTACAGGGGCACGCGGCTCGAAAGCACGCCTTCCGAACCTGTCATCATTGCGAACGTGTATCCAGCACAGCCATGCGATTGCGATATAGGCACGTGCGTACGTATACCAAAGAAGGTACGTACGTACGTCCGGTACGTCCATATGTGAGCGTCTTCTCTCCGCGCTCAGTTGGACGGCGTATGCGGATCGATTGGTAAACATCTTTCTTTTGCAAAGTTTAAAAGTGTAGTTAAAGAGCAATCTGACAGTTGTTATTCACGGGTGCAGAATGTTGTTTCAAATGTTGATGCAGGCATTCCAAACGGTTGCACGAGTAAAATAAGATCCACTTGCTTAGTGAAAGGTTACTCTCACAGGCTTAGGCCAGGCCTATCTTAGGTAGGCCTAGGCTATATCACTATACGGCCTACCGTTCAAAATGCACTCGCGTATAGGGCCTAGGCTAGACCAAAGCTACAGTTGAGTTGATGAACTTTGCTAGTTTTAGCCCTAACGTTAGGCCTAGACCTAAGTTATGGCGCTACTACCCGTATGGGTTGAATGACCAATTAAATTGGGTGACTTTAACTTGTAAATATAGTAACTTCACCGCAGCAGCTAGGTCATGGTTCAACTTGCAGCCTCCATTTGTAGGCAATGTTCAGTGTTTGTGTATACGCCTAACAGTTAGGTTAGGTTAGGACTACGAGGCCTTGACTTTAACTTAGTTTAGCCTAACGTTAGGCCTACGTGGTGTCTTATAATTGAATGGAATTGAAGGTACCTCACCAAATATAGTAAACATACATGATACAGTAGGATTGTTTGTTTTGAAAATAAAAGAGAAAAACAATCTGCCTAAAACAACAATAGATACATTGCTTACTTAGTAGAGATCATGTTCAAAAGAAGGAGTTTGTGAGGGGTTCACTACAAGCAGATGGAGTTGATGTTGACAGAATTGATACTTTGTTAGATGATGTAGATGAAAACACAGTTTTGTCAGCCTTAGATTATTTTGCTAGTGACACTAATCAGAGAAACTTTATGTTGAATAAAACAATGTACCACCAGTAGAATATGTTGCTGGTCAATATGACACTGGCCAAAGAGCAAAATATATGTATGTCCCCATACTTCAGAGCTTAACATCACTCCTAAAGCAAGATGATGTCTTGAAAGAAGTTTTAAACACACATTTATACTGCCAGGAAGGAGTCTTAAAGAATTATTGTGATGGCACACTTTACCATGTCAACACCCTTTTTGGTGAACAGGCATCATCTTTGCAAATACAACTATTAAATGATGATTTTGAGGTATCCAACCCACTAGGTTCTTACAGAAATAAGCAAAAGCTTAATGCAATGTACTATGTACTTGGCAATTTGGCTCCAGAACAAATGAGTAAGTTACATAACATTTAAGTTGTTTGGCTGTGTAAGACAAGCATATTGAAGAAGTTTGGTCTAGAGCTTATTTCCAAACACCTAATAAATGATTTTATGTCGCTTGAATCAAAAGGTGTTACAGTTGTATCCGATGGAGTTAGTCACACTTTTAAAGGTACTATATCATTTATTGCAGCTGATAACCTAGGTAGTCATGGAATGGGAGGTTTCATGGAAAGTTTCACTTCTTCAAGGATCTGTAGAAGTTGCATGTGTACTTACAAAAGTCTGAAGGAGCCTCAGTTGTCTTTAAATTTTCGTGAGAGAACGATAGATGGACATAGACATCAACTTGGAATGATAAAGCAACACCCTAATTTGTCCTCTGTTTATGGTGTTAAAAGTAATTGCCCATTTAACAAACTCTGTTACTTTCATGTGATAAAAGGTCTTCCTTTTGACCCAACGCATGATTTGTTGGAGAGCGTGTGCCCTCTTGTTTGGAGTAAAGTTCTTACCTCCCTTGTTGAAAGAAAGCATTTGACTGTTACACAAATGAACAGTAAATTGCAAAGTTTCCCTTTCACAGGGTCAGACAAGTCATCTAAGCCAACCCATGTCAGCTGGTCTTCAGGAAGAGTTGTAATTAAGCAAAATGCTTCCCAGATGTGGTGCTTTTGTCGTTTAGCCCCAGTCATGTTTGGAGGTAGTGTACCAAAGGAAGACAAAATTTGGGATCCGGTTCTTCAGTTAAATGATGTTCTAAATCTTTCTTTTGCACCTCGGCAAAATTACCAAATGGTTGCGTATTTGAATGGCCTTATTGAAGACTTTCTGCATTACTTTTTGATGATTTTTCCAGATGATGGATTGACACCTAAAATGCACTATCTTCTGCATTATAGTAGACAAATAGAACAATTTGGACCTGCAACAAATTGCTCAACAATTCGATTTGAAGCAAAACATAGTTATTTTAAGGATCTTGCTAGAAAGACCAAAAATCGTAAGAATTTAGCAAAGACTTTAGCCCAGCGTCATCAAAATCTCATGAGTTACTACTCTTGTTCAGAAATGTGGTCAGGTATTGATCATATAACATCGACTGGCTTCCAGGTGGAAGATGTAAACATGTTCTGTCCAAAGATCAGGGATGTACTTTATTAAGTCTGAAGTGTGACAGAGTACAGCGTGCTGCTTCTGTAACAGTAAATGAGACAACTTACAGAAACAGTTTTGTTGTTGCATTAAATACGACTGAAGGCATACCACAGTTTGCCATGATAGAAAAAAATTCTTACATAATTCAGAAGCTTTTTTCTTATTGAAGTGTTTTGTAGATTTTACATTCTGACGCCATTTTCACTGTTACTGTATGACAGAAAGCTTTTCAGAACTAAGACTTGTTCGACATGCAGATTTGCTGGATTACAAACCACTCTCCCTTTACTATAATGTTGGGGCATGCATAGTACAAACGTATCGTTATGTAGAAGAGTTCATGGACAGTTTTTGTTTTGTATTGTAACTTGTTTACCTCTGTTTTTCTGACAGGATCATGGCAGTTGCCTCAGATCTTTCGTTTGCCATTTCTTTTCTTAAACCTGAAGAATTTTCAAAAGCCCTTGACTGGTGTGGTGCCATCGTACTCGATGTAACAGACACTACTATAGGAGATAATAGGGCTATTGTACTCTTTACAATACCAGCATTTTTGAATATTATAAACTTATGTTTAACTGAGCACTGGGATGTGAGAGTTCATTTTGTCAACAGCACTTGCGTTTAAAATTTGCACCAAAATTCTGTATCATCATGGCTATAAATGTCTTGGTGTCATTTGGTACTGAAAACCGTATTGTAACAGTTACAAGCTCCACTTCAATTATTGCCAGCATAAGAAGCATTTTCCGTATACCAACTGATTATACAGTAAACCTGCAGAGATATAGTAAAGAATGGGAAGACTGGGTGGCAATAAACCCAGAAGAACTGGAAAACAGAGAAAAAGTCCGAGTGACTACTCCAGTAAGTGTAGACTTGAGCTCTGCAACATCAAAAGGATTTGAAGAGAGCCTGGGAGATTTGTTTGAACCAATTACAGACTCAAGCAACAGTCAGGATGATGCTCCTCAAAGTAGTCAGAGTGATCAGAATTCTGATGTAAAGACAGTAACAGAAAGGTATGTATGTCCTTCACATTATTACTTTATAGCTTTCCAATGCAAAACTCTTTTATCTGATCAATCGGTCAAGATAACAAATTTCATATTCTTTTTTTAAAAAAGCAGTACAGCTGTAATACAGGTAACCTAGTCAAAAGAAAGGCCTACATGTTGGCAAATTTATGGAGAAACCAACATTGCCAATTGCCACTTGAGATTGTCAAATAGAATAAGTTTACCCACATTAATGCTACAGAAACATACTGGTATGAAATGCCATTATGAATCGGACTTACGTATGTGGGGCCAAACACAACTCATTGCAAGCCTTACACTGGGCAGTGTTACTCCAGTAATTTCTTCAGATTTAATACTTGATACATGCATTAAACAATACTGTATTATGAATATTTTGTTATTTTTCGTATTCAGAGTCAAAGTTGAGCTTAAACCTTGGCCAGTGCAGGTGAAAATTCCACTGGAAAACTTTTCCCCACAATTCAGAATTACCCTGGAGAGTGGGATATTTCCTTGTGATAAACTCAGAAAGCAGTTAATTCAAATACTCTATGACTACATGTGGCAGTTTGGAAGGTGATTTAAGTTCTTTAGCAAGTAATGAAAGTTATCCATCGTCATTGAGATGCTATTTTTTAGTTTTATAATTTGTGTTGGTCAATTCTGGTCATGTCATTTATTTTAATGGTGTTTATTACTTATGCCATTTGCCAAAACATGAAATTTAACAGGCAAGGAATATGCTATCAAATGATTCCTAAACTTGTATTAAAAATGTTTGCAAGTTGTTGTAGTGAAGATAATAATGAGGTATTCCAGTGGCAGAATAGGAGGATACTAATAAAGCAATGTGCACAGCTTTTAATTGATTCCTTTGAGCGAAGGCAAAAGGAATCCATGCAATCATGTGAGAGTATGTACACCTGTGTGCATATGTGTGTGGGTGTGTACATGTGTGCTTGGCTTGAACACAGTATCACAAGATAGCAATAATAGACAATTTTCATACTCGGTATACAACCTTGCCATATTCAGAGGAAGAACCTTATTGTTTTCAGTATCGGTCAGAGGTCATTTGCATGAGGTCAGAAACCTTGAAAAAACCTTGTTACTTTAAAAGAAAGGGAACCCAGTGGGTTTGTTGGAGGTTGCAGGTCATATGAGGTCAGCTGAGGTGCAACTACAAAAACCTCATAAACAATAAAATGCGGTACCTCCAAACAGTGTCCTGCATTTTGTGACCAGCAAAAAGTTAAGGCTGAATTTTTCTACCGTTCCAAAGATAAAGTTATAGAGAACATTTATTTTTTCACAATCACAATTGTTACACCTGTAATTCAAATTTGAATTAGCTAATTATGAACTCGTGTAAGTGATGCTATGACTATAGGATGATTAGAAATACCACACAGTTAACGAGTTGTTTGATGGCATAGTGGGTTAGTGCTCGGTTTCCCACACAGACGGCCCAGGTTTGAATCCCTTCTAAGACATTTTTTTCATTTTTGGTTATTCAATTGCCATGTGAGGTCAGCAGACGTCAAATTGTTAAAAAATCTAAATTTGAGGGATGAACGTCAGTACAACACTTTCGACAAGGAATCAGTAAGCCTTTGGGCTTTCTGGTTACTTTAAAAATGGACTAGTCAAAGTATTGAAATTACAAGGGCTTGTTGAGCCTTAGTTTTTGTGAGTGTGCTTGACATTGAGGGTCATGAGGTTTTTCGGCCCACACAAATTGAGCCCCCCCCCCCCCCACACACACACTCCAAATAGGAAAGCCGTAAGACCCAGAACTCGGCTGCATTGCTTCCACTGAGTAATTATTTTAGTTAAACTCATCACGTGCCTGCATGAGCAGTACTTTTTTGTTTTCTTATCCGCAGTCACCTTAAGAGATTCCATTATGAGCAGTTGGTTTCAGAATTTCCCTGCCTGGCACAAGCAAAAGTTCCACTGCCAAGCCATATGTAAGTTTGGTACAGCAATTGTTAAAGCAGTGAATCATATGTGATGTTACCACTTTCCAGCAATGTGTAATTGATATCTTTTCCAAAGGTGTTGCATGCGTAAAATTTGTGATGGAAATGGGGTTGTTAAAAAAATAAAGTCAAAACCCTTTCTAGCGCTAGTTCAACAAACTGAGCTATTGTCGTGGTAATGCATCTGTCTGTCTGTCCATCAACATTGGTTGAAAGGCTGCTGGCTGCAGGTTTTCCGACCATTCATTAAGTCGGTATGCTTAACACATATCAAGGGCTTGAGATCATAACAGGAAGTGTGTCAAAGGTCATTTGGGCCTGTGAGAGGTCAAAGAGGGAAATCACACGAAAGCCTTCAACTCCTAGTGGTTATTGTGAAATCTTCACAAATTTGACAGGCCCTATAGTGTTCAGTAAATGATCTTTCATCAAACTTATACTTTTGGAGTAGGTCAAAGTTCTTTTGGGGATAAAAGAAGGTCAAACAGTGAAATCATGCAAAAGCCTTCAACTCAAGAGTTATTTGCAAATTTTATCAAATGTGCCCAGATTAGTTTAATGGATGATGGGTCATAATAGTTTTAAATGTATTATTTGGGGTCACAAAGAGTCATGGTGAAATCCATGCCAATGCTTTTCCATAAGCGTTTTGGTTTTGTATGATATATATTGCCATTGGAATCAATTTTTGATGGGTCTAACAAACTGGGGTGTAAATAGCACTTCATTTTTGTCAGCATCATCCCCCAAACCATGGATGTTGCTTGCAGCTCTCTGCCCAAACTTATTTAGGAATAGCCCTAGAGTTGTAAATGCATTTGATGACCGCACTTTCACATTCATTCAACCAATAACATCACAGATACACTCTGGTTTGTCAGCAATGCCTCGTATGGTCACCTGTGTTCCCAATTAAGCTCACACATGCTTGTCTGACAATATTGCCTTGATCAGTTTAAGCTCAGTGCAGCTGCCTTGGAGGTGTACTAGACAGGTGGTTTGGTTTAAATTGAGGTGCATGAGGCTAGAAGTAAACTTAGTAGGGATCGAGAATTGCTCCAGTCTGGGGTGAGATTAGAGTCTTTAAAGAGAACTCTTCCTTTTTGGGTGAAGGTCAACGGTCATTTGAGGTCACGTGATGTCAAACTGTGAAACTTTGTAGATATGATATGTAAAGCTGGAAAACATGCCTGGATCATATTATTTGGTAGGTAATGCCCAGTCTTAAATGCGAGAAGCCGATTTATGAAAATGTTCAAGTGACATCAGTCTGTTGAGCAATGCTAATGGATCTCAAACATTCTATAACTAAGTGTTACCGTTAATTCATACAAAAGAGTGTCAGTTTAAAACTGCAGTACTTAAAAAATATTTCCTATTAGCAAGGAATCACTAAAGCCTTTTGGGTTTCTCAGGCTGGTTGTGAAAACTGGGGTCATGGTCTTGAGTTAAATTTTCGTTTGACTCCTCTGGCACTCGCCATGGCTAGACATATTTCTTTGATAGCAGAGGTATTTTTGATAAGGGCATTTTGCAGCATTGTGTATGAGACCACTCAGCATTTTATTTCAAGAGATGAAGTACCAGCAGAAATGCTATCAGTTGTTTTTCGTTTATAAGATGATGTTGTATGGTTTTCTTAATACCTCAGGACTATTGGAAAATGAAACTCTCTGATAAATTCCGAAATGAAAGGAAAAATCGCCCTGTACGTGGACAGACAAATGAGAGGAAGGTGAAAGTTCAGAAAACTTCCAGCGGTAGGCTTGTTCCACAGAGTAGGCAGCCAGGAGAAGACACTGAAAGCATAGCTACGCACATAAAGTGAGATGTTTGTCAATTGTTTTTTTTTTTTTTTTTTTAAACAGCTTCCGACAAATTGGAAGGTAATACATATAGTAATGATCTAGAACAGTGTAGTTCATTGCAAATGCTCTGATTTTGATTGTTGTGAAGTACAGGAAATTTTTATTAAATTTTTAGAAGGTAAGGGAAAGGTAGAAAAATGTTACAGGTAAGGGTTCAGTCATCTTAAAAAAATTTGGAACTTAAATTTCTTTGTAGTGCATGATAGGTACATTTTCGTTATCATAATGTCTAATGGGATATGTTTGAGGGCATATGCTTCTTTTGTGTTCATTTTTCTGGGGATACTCAAAAAAGTTTGGTACGAAAGTTTGGCAAATTTTGAGTTCCTGTCTTGGTATCCTTAAAATCTTTGGTGACTTTTAACCTTTTTATGTCTTCAGTTTGGACTTGAAGTTTTCTCTGCCATTTTTGAAGCTCAAAATTCATATCAGCAGTTCCCCTTAAGTGATGGTATGGCTTCATGAAATTATGAAACATACACATTTTCATTGTACATGCATTTTTTGGTGACACTGATTTTTTTTCCTGCCGTTCGTATTATCAATTAGTGCTGAGAGATTAAAATCTCTTCAGGGAAACCAGCTTATTTTCTAAATTATTTTTTAACTTTTGAAAATCAGGTGGATGCAACAAGAAAGCAGCAAACAGTCGCCAGACTGGAAGAAGGTACAGGGGTTGATGCAAGTAACATTTCTAACCAGAAGAGATGACATCAAGATGATGGTGAGGGAAGTCAAAGAAAAGTATCCATTCCTCTTCTCTGCTGCAGATGTATGTCACTTTAAAGGCGTAGGGTCGCCTTCGGGCGTGGTGTTGCCTTCGGGCGTGGGGTCGCCTTCGGGCGTGAAGTTGCCTTCGGGCGTGGGGTCGCGTTCGGGCGTGGTCTTGCCTTTGGGCGCGAAGTTGCCTTCGGGCGTGTTGTGTTGCCTTCGGGCGTTGTTGCTTTCGGACGTTTGTTGTTGCCTTCGGGTGTGTGTTGCTGCTTTCTGGCGTGTGTTAGTTTCCTGTTTGTAAATAGTCTTGTGTGGTGGGTGGGCTGGGGGTGTCGTATATGTTGGCCACAGAAATTTTGTTTTGCTAGCTTGGTGTAAGGTAACTTTGTAAATGATTGTAAGTAGTTCATGGTTGTGTTCTTGCCGGGCCGGATTTGGTTCTTCCTGTTTGATAGTGACCCTTTCTATGCACTTCAAAAGCCCCCCTCCCACTTTAAAAAAAGTGTATCACTTACATAATTGCACCATGTATGTAAACATTGAAATCATATTTTTTTTTGAAAGTATTGTAACTTTTGAGGCAAACACAATTGCCAAAAAAAATCTGTTTTCCTATAAGACAGGCTCGACAGGTTGTCAGAATTGTATATTTGACACTGATAAAAGTTTCAAAAGATTGACAACCCCAGAGATATGTGGCACCAATAAAGAATGAAACAGTTTTAAGTACTTTTGGAAGGCAGAAAGAGTTAGTGGAAAAGTTGAGATGAAGTGTTTGGTCAAAATTTTGTGAGAATATTTTTTAATCCTCTCATGCCTTAAATTTGTGTTCTTCATAGATTCACCGTGAGTTTAAAAGAACACAGGGGTACTGGGATTTGAAACACTGACCCAGAGCTTGAAGTCCTTTGTGGAAGCAATTATCCGCTATCCTTTCAAAGAAGAAACTACAGAAAAAAATTCTTCAGTTAACCATGACAAAGTGTGAGGAAGCTACGACCATGGACAAAGCTGAAGGTAGATTAGTATGCAATCATTTAAATAACATTTTTATACTTTCCCTCCCACAGAATCTTCTAGTTGACACAGAAACCAAAGAATTAATTAATAAGTGCTGTCAAGGACAGAAAGTGTAATGTAAAGCTATTTTTGCTCTTGAAGTAAACTGAAGAATTCCATACAAATTCTACATGTGTAATCAGGATGATTTAGCTAAAGAGGAAGAAAAAATTATACCTTAACTGATCTTAGCCAGTGAAGTTTGACACTGGTCAGAAAGTAGAAAGTATGACTCGAAATAGAAAAGTGTCTTCAGTGGATTCCTGTGCACGTTTGTGTACTGTTCAATGTCTTACTATTTGTGTGAATTGAGCATTTAAGAGGGGTCTGTGGTTTATTTGGTCAAAATTCAGTTTTAGAGGTGTTGTGGAATTTTTGTCTGTCTGTTAGTGGCATTTTGGTTGTTCAGGGAATAATTTATCCAGTATGGCAAGGCGATTTGCTATACAAGCTGGCCAAATTGCTATACAAATGCAAAAATATCAAGCACTTTTTGTGTATATAACCATTGGGTTTTCACTGTTGTACACTAAAGAACTAAAAGAATGGTCGAAACTGCTATGCAAAATTGGAATGCTAAATTATTCCCTGCTGTTGTGGTAGATTGTGGAAATTTGGAATCCATAAACACTTTTCTTATCAAGGATTTGAATGATTTTTATACATTTTGATGGAAATCTTGGCTTTTTGAGGTGTGCATTTACATGTAACTAATGTCCAGTAGCTCATGATGGCATGATTTTTTACTTTCTCTTCAGAGATCAAACTGATGGCTGCATTATACCTGGTGCCTCACCTTTTTAAGAAGTCTTCTTTGATTATGGGTTTTCAACAAAAAGAGGTAAAGATTCTGGTATTTTTGTCAAATAGTATTATTTGTCGTATCAGTTAAATCTTCATGAAAGTTTGTTTTTACTGGCCTCCAAATTAAAAACTGGTCTGATTTTTCAAGTGATGTATTTGTAACATTCCGTCATACAGTTGATGCTTTGCTGCCATTCTGTTATGAAGACATTTTCATCTAATATGTATTTAACCAAACTTAACCATGTCTTCCCAGCAATGTTTGAAAAAAAAAATCTCTTACCCTTCACTTCTCATTTAATTCGGCTTTTAAAAATGAAGAAACCTGTCGATAATTCAGTACACAATCTTGCTGAAGATAGGTGAAAGAATGTGTGGAAGGGCGTGACAGTTATAGTGCTGGCTTGTCAGTTGTTTCTTTTATACTCGCTTTGTAGCTGCATCTTGTTAACCTTATGTTTACCGGGTATATTGTCAGTTCATGCACATACCTGTGATGTCAAGCTCGTTTTGTGAGTGTCTATTCACTTCTGCACCCGATAGAAAACTGACACCATCATGTTGGGTTACAAAGGAAAAGTGATGAGGGTGTAGTTTCTTACGAGAAAAAAAAAGATAATTTAATAAATGTGTCAGTTCATTGGTAACTATTGTATGTTCTCATTTGAGTATATCTTTTCCTTTGTCATTTCAGAATGACATGTCCCCTTTGTTGCTGTTCAGTTCTGACAAAGAAGATATCTTCCACGTCACCAACTATGAGGTCATCTCAGAGAGATAAACCATTGCAACATGCAAAACCTTGCAAGAAGGAATAGCTTTATTGATTGAGTCCTACTGGGTTTTCGATATGGTATACCCTAAAGCTATAAAAGACACTTGCAACTTCATTGAATGTGCTCTACTAAAACTGAAACCTGTTAAACCAACAAGGAGTGTAGCAACAGTGTTTGCCAAATTGGAGGGATTAGCTTGATTAAGGAAGGAAGAAATGTGACTGCGGGAGCTCTTATTATGAATGCATGAAGCATCTTCATTTCTTAACTATGTCAGTTAAAAAAAAATGTAAATTCAAAACATTTTATATGAAGCCAAGTAACAAAGGTATCATTACTCCATCTCAGATACAAGTAGACTTTATACTGATATACAAGGCTACTACTATTATGCATTTTAGTATCAACTGCTTGAAGTTTAATGCTCCATGAATTCCGTATGCCACAACTTGGAATTGTTCTAAGAAAAGAAACTGTAGCCTTTCCCAGCTACAGTACTAACCAATGAGAACTTGATATAGAAATGCTGAATGTATTGTTATGTAAGAGGAACTTCTTGTTATTCTATGTTTGATTTTCTTGCCATTATGTTATCATATTGCTATTGTAACTTCTACAATTAACTGTACAACTTGTTTTGTTTTTTTTTTTTGTTTTTTTTTGGGGGGGGGGGGGGATTTAAGGTTCATCCTGTGCTTGCTAAAGATAGATAAAATCAATTGTACACTTTGACCTGAAAATTTGACTTAAAAAATTTAGAGTTGAAAGTTAACTGTTAGTTTGAAATTAGATCAGTAACCAACTGTGCAGTCACGAGAGTTCCTCCTACTGAGAGAGAAGCTTTTATCCCAATATGCAATGGCTAAGAAATGATGTCATTTAAAGTAAAATCCAACAGGGTAGTAGCTTTAACGTATTCCAAAACTAAGAAAAGCACTGTGCTTCAAAAAAAAAAAAAAAAAAAAAGAAAAAAAAAAGGTTCTTCCTCCTTTCACTAAGCCATTCCAGATTAGCTCATCTACAGGAAGAGATTTGAAGTTGAAAAAATGCTTACATAACTTTCAACTTGATTGGCTGTGTAAGACGTGTACTTCGACGTTTAACTGAACACTTGAGACTGGTTTATGCTCAAGAACCGGCCCTGTGATAGTGATTGGTTGATGATTTGATTGTTTTTAACATTTGCTTTTGTATTCTACCCTTTTCCTAGATGTCATAGAAGGAGGGGTTGCTTCTCAAAAAGTGCAGGCATTTGTGAATTAGACCTAAACAGGTACCTGACAATGGCAACATTGAAATTTCAAGTACAACAGTTGTTCAGATCTGCCCCAAACATTAAAATGGCAGTAAATGAAGTTATGGCATATGTATGTTACCAATGTCAGAAATATCAGACACGTGTATTCCGATGTTTAATTGAACACTTGGAACTGGTTCATGCTCACGAACCCCATTTTAGTGTAGGCTGTGGTGTAGATAATTGTGAAAAAGTTTATAAAACCATTATGTTGTTTCACAGTAAATTAAGCTTAAATACCAGGGAGGGAAATAAATCAGGTGCATTCAAAATCAAATGAGCGATGAATTGACAGAAAGCAATGAACCTTTCTAAGGGCAAAATGATTCTGGAATTGGAGATCAGAATGGAAATGAAGGTACCTCACCAAATATACTAAACATACACGGTACAGTAGGATTGTTTATTTTGACAATGAAAGAGAAACACAATCTGCCCAAAACAACAATAGATACACATTGCTAAAAGACACTCATTACTTACTTAGTAGAGATCATGTTCAAAAGAAGGAGTTTGTGAGGGGTGCACTACAAGCAGATGGTAGTGATGCAAGTACAACTATACCTTCCTTTTTACCCAATGCATGATTTGTTGGCGCCCTCTTGTTTGGAGTAAAGTTCTTACCTCCCTTGTTGAGAGAAAGCATTTGACTGTTACACAAATGAACAGTTAATTGCAAAGTTTCCCCTTCACAGTGTCAGACAAGTCATCTAAGCCAGCCCATATCAGCTGGTCTTCAGGAAGAGTTGTAATTAAATCTTGTTTTTGCACCTCGGCAAAATTACCAAGTGGTTGCGTATTTGAATGGCCTTATGGAAGACTTTCTGCATTACTTTTTGACGATTTTTCCAGATAATGGATTGACACCTAAAATGCACTATCTTCTGCATTATAGTAGACAAATAGAACAATTTGGACCTGCAACTAATTGCTCAACAATTCAATTTGAAGCAAAACATAGTTATTATAAGTATCTTGCTAGAAAGACCAAAAATCGTAAGAATTTAGCAAAGACTTTAGCCCAGCGTCATCAAAATCTCATGAGTTACTACTCTTGTTCAGAAATGTGGTCAGGTATTGATCATATAACATCGACTGGCTACCAGGTGGAAGATGCTAACATGTTCTTGCAGATTCTTCTTGCAGATTTTTTTTTTTTTTTTGGTGGTGGGGGGGGGGGGGGGAGTTGACTCGGAGATTTGTCATGTGTTCGCTAAAATTAGATAAAATCAATTGTATACTTTAACCTGTAAATTTTACTTAAACATTATGAAGTTCATTGTTGGTTTGAAATAGATTAGGAACCAGCTATAGAGGGGGCTAGCAGTGACTAACAAGGACGTCATTTTAAATGGAGTCTTACTGGGTTTTAGATTAACACATGCAATTTCATTGAGTGTGCTCTTCTAAAAAATGAAGCATGTAAAACCTACAAGGAATGTTGTCATTGCTAACCTGGAAGCATTAACCTGACCTAAGAAGACAAGAAATCTGACCATAGGAGCTTTAGTATGAGTGCAGAAAAAGCCTTCGGGACTTAGAATACGAGTTTACCTATTATAATTACTAATATTATTTTTTGAGATGATAAAGTAACTAAAAAACATTACAGTGAAAACATTACAGTGGAAATAAAGGAAAATGTAATTCTTTGTTTAGAGCCAATGGGCATAGCTTTTATCACGCTTTATACCAAAAGTATACTTAACTTCATAATTACATGCATAGGCTACTGGTTTTGGTTATTTTAGTGTCTACTGGATGTAGTAGTCCTGTAGCCTCATGAAAGTCATCAGCATTGTACACATCAGCTTGATATGAATATCCACAGTCATCGCAGTATTAGTGAGTAGTTTGCACATGAATGTAACTCCTCAAACTTGCAGAAGAACCGGATTTACAGTGTTAACCAGACCTTCAAAGTTATAGGTAGTTTGCTACAGGTAGCTAAATGAAATGAAATATGCACTTTAATTCTTAAGACACTTTAACTGTTAAGATCAAGCCTCGCCGGCAGACTGCATTGTTTCAGAATTAGGCTTTTTTTCCAAAAGTCCCCTGACTCTCTGGCGAAGAGCCAGGGGCGAAAACCAAACAATACTCCCGAAGGAGTTCTGCTCCCCGAAGGAGTAACAACGTCCCCAAGGGACAAACTTTGACTTAACTGACACCACCTGACAGTGGTCCCGTTCGAGACTGGCTGAATAGAACAGGTCCCACCCTGGGAGCTCCGCCGTCGTGATCACGGATACTTCTGTACCAGGTAAGTAACAACGTCCCCAAAGGACAAACTTTGACTTAACTGACACCACTCTATTTCAGAATTAGGGCACACGTGTTTACAAGCTTCGTGTGGCCACGTATGATGTTTCGATAGACCAATCATGCTGTACAAATGAAATCATGAACAACCAATGTTCGTATTGTATATAGCTTCCTGTTGAGACGGCACTCATGAAGGCGTGTCAGGAAGCGAGTCTAACCAATCAGAGTAGCTAAAAGATTATATGCTGTTTGTATGTAAGGGTAACCACGTGTTTGCGCTTGCTGTTCAGATAGACAGAGCCGAGATTAATTACGTGAGAGCATTCCTCATTTAGCTTTCAATGAGTAAACACGTACATTTTCATAGGGAGAAAGAACGAGAAAGACAGCCAGATTTTGTAAGTGTAAATAGCTCCTCGCACAGTTTGTTAATTTGCCGTTAGGCCTGGTGTATTTTGCAGACTGTATTTAGCATTACGCAGTTGGTGCGAAGCGTCCGCAAATCAAGTATTTCAATTACGCAGCAAGTGCGGAGCTTCCGCAGATCAAGTAATTCTAAGTACGCAGCTGGTGCGCTGCATCGGCATTACGTCTCTATAGTGCGGCGCAAGTAGTGCGGAGCATCCGCAGAACCATTATCATCGACGCAGTTAGTGCGCTGCGTCCGCAGGATAAGTTGGGTGCGTCGCAAGTAGTGCGGATCATCCGCAGTTAATGCGCTGCGTCCGCAGGGTATATTGGGTGCTGCGCAAGTAGTGCGGAGCTCCCGTAGAATTATTTAGTTACGCAGTTAGTGTGTTGCGTCCAGTTCATACGCTATCTATTGTCGTTACACAGTTCACGTGTCGTGTTCATACCAAGGTTTCTACTACTGCGCAGTTGTTGCGCAAGTGCCCAACAGTGTGACCATGTATATATGTATATAAGTTAAGTTAATATAGGTACAGCAAATAATTGATTATGTAATCCGACTCAAGGGGCTGCAATATTCTTTTCAAATTAATCAGAATAAAAGTGAGATCTTGGCAGAAGGCAAAGTACCCTCTTCTGTCATATTTCTGAGTTCCATCTTCTAGACATCTTAACTGTTTTCTCATTGACTGACAACGAAGTGACGGTACAGTACTTAAAAAGCTCTCTAAATCCCATCTAACTCATTCTGATATAGCCTGTTTGAAAGTCTATGGGTGTTTACAAATATTTTCGTGCAGCTGTGACCAAAACAGCGGAATCTCCGTGGCAACCCCACTCATGTCATCCGTAACAATACCCGGCAGGGGCGGCGCCAGGGTTTTTCGATGTGGGGGGGGGGGGGGGGGGGGCAAAGCGTGCGGGGTCGGACCCAGCTTTATTGTTTGGGGGTGCAGGCATTGAAGACTTCCGAGCCTCAACCTACCCCCCACCCCCACCCCACCCCCACCCCCACCGCTGTCAGGACCTGCGTTTTGGCGTTTTCATTTTCTTGGACTTTACTATTCTCTCTCAAAAAAAAATTTTTTCTAACATAAATACGAAGTTTGAGAAGGGAGGTTGTCTGTCAGTGAAAATCGGCCTCTCACTGAATGAGACGCTTCAACTATGCAGCAGGGGCGGCGGAACGAAAAAATATTGGGGGGGGGGGGGCTGAGAGCAGCAAGACTATCAAAGCGGAGCGCCACCGTCGGTTGGCGGGGAGCGTACAAGAAAAGTTTTGGCTTCACAAACCCGCCAGATGGCCGGAAATGGCACTTCCCGAGTGTTCTAAGCTGCATGTACCCAGCCTTGCAATATGGATCATATGTCTGCAATTTCTCAATTAAGGAGAAAAAAATAAATCTATGAAAAATGGTATTACATATTTCTAAGCGGAGCGCTAACATTGGTTGGCGCGGAGCGTTAAGAAATTTTTTGACTTTGCAAACCCTCCAGATGGCCGGAAACGGCACTTCCCGAGTGTTTTAAACTGTATGTATTCATCCTTGAAATATGCATCTCATGTCTGCAATTTCTTAATTAATGAGAAAAATTAATCCTCATCATGTGATTTTTGACTTGCTTATAGAAAAGCCGAATCACTGACGAAGGGTTATACGCAAAATTGAATTTTATAAAAGGGAGAGGAATCATAACTCATATGAGATAACATTAAATTTTTACCTATAGTTTTTCGAGTTTTTGAACCAATGATGTAACCAAATTTGCAAGCTAAAGTAAACTATGCAAACAGGAGTGACGTCATTTCCTCACATTAATAGTTTGATTTATGTATATCGTTAAATTTAAATCCGATTTAGTGTCCTCCATAAATGTGATTGTGATTTTTGATTCCTTGCCGAAGGCAGGCAAGGAATCTATACGATGGTGATGTCGTGTGTGTGTTTGTGACACTCCTTGTAATCGCGATATCTCATGATAGGAATGACCGATAGTTTTCATAGTTGGTATGTAGGTTTGTCATGTTGAGAGGAAGAACCCTATTGTTTTGGCTGTTTTTGGCAGAGGTCAAAGGTCATTCGAGGTCACCAGAGGTCGAAGTCCAAAAACCTTGTAATCGCGATATCTCAAGATAGGAATGACCCATACTTTTCATATTTGGTATGTAGATTTGTCATGTTGAGAGGAAGAACCCTATTGTTTTTGGCAGAGGTCAAAGCTCATTCGAGGTCATCAGAGGTCGAAGTCCAAAAATCTTGTAATTGCGATATCTCGAGGTAGGAATGACCGATACTTTTCATAGTTGGTATGTAGATTTGTCATGTTGAGAGGAAGTACCCTATTGTTTCTGGCAGAGGTCAGAGCTCATTCGAGGTCATCAGAGGTCGAAGTCCAAAAATCTTGTAATTGCGATATCTCGAGGTAGGAATGACCGATACTTTTCATAGTTGGTATGTAGATTTGTCATGTTGAGAGAAAGAACCCTATTGTTTTCGGCAAAGGTCATTCGAGGTCACCAGAGGTCAAAGTTCAAAACCCTTGTAATCGTGATATCTTGAGATAGGAATGGCCGACACTTTTCATAATTGGTATGTACATTTGGCATGTCAAGAGGAAGAACCCTATTGTTTGACAGAGGTCAAAGGTCATTCGAGGTCACCAGAGGTCAAAGTCCAAAAACCTTGTAATCGCGATATCTTGAGGTAGGAATGACCGATACTTTTCATAGTTGATATGTAGATTTGTCATGTTGAGAGGAAGAACCCTATTGTTTTTTGCAGAGGTCAAAGGTCATTCAAGGTCACCAGAGGTCGAAGTCCAAAAACCTTGTAATTGTGATATCTTGAGATAGGAATGACAGACAGTTTTCATAGTTGGCTGTGTGGATTTGTCATGTCAAGAGAAAGAACCCTATTGCTTTCTGGCAGAGGTCAAAGGTCATTCGAGGTCACCTGAGGTCAAAGTCCACAAACCTTGAGGGGAGAACCCTATTGTTTTGGCAGAGGTCAAAGGTCATTCAAGGTCACCAGAGGTCGAAGTCCAAAAACCTTTTTTTTTCATTATTTTGGTTATTCAAGTTTTGGTTCAAAGGTCATGTGGCATGAGCTGATGTGAGCAGGGGTGAAATTGTGACCACATCATAAAAATGATGAAGGAGAGAAATATAAATTTGATGGATGAACCTCAGTGTAACAAAGCACCCCCCCCCCCCTTTCGGCAAGGAATCACGAAGCCTTTTGGCTTTCTGGTTGTCTTTCTCATCATGTGACTTTTTTTCTTGCTTATAGAAAAGCCGAACCACTGACGAAGGGTTATATGCAAAATTGAATTTTATAAAAGGGAGAGGAATCATAACTCTTATGAGATAACATTAAAATTTTACCTAGTTTTTCGAGTTTTTGAACCAATGATGTAACCAAATTTGGAAGCTAAAGTAAACTTTATGCAAACAGGAGTGACGTCATTTCCTCACATTAATAGACTGATTTATGTATATCGTTAAATTTGAATCCGATTTAATGTCCTTCATAATCGTATGGTATCATTACGTAATATGCATAGGAGATATTGAAATTTTGCAGACTGCACCCTTAAGGGTCTGTAAGTCAAAACGATTGAAAGGCACAGGAAAGGGAGAACTGCTCATCAATGTGAGAATGTGAAATCACCCAAGCTTGCTTTGAGTTCACTTTGCTTTGAAAATACAGTTAAAAAAACTTTTTATATTGAAAGAAACGCGCATAAAAAATGCATTTTTTAGGTCTTAATTTAAAGTGTACCTAAAGGCTAACAATTCAAAAAACATATGTTACAAAGCTTGAAAAATGAATCCAAATGGTCTAACTGCCATCTTTGTAGGAATTCCTGAGCTGAGATATATAAAATGTTGTGGTGCTTATTCAATTTAAAATGGTAGATGGCGCAATAATTTGTGGTGTCATTCTTGTACTACTCAAATTACGTTCTTTGTTTTCTTTGTTTTTCGAAAGCCTCTGCACCTTGTGCCAAAATGTGATCACTTTCTCACTGTTAAAGGGTGACTTGACTATACAAAACCCCTCCGTACAATTTTTGCAAGGTTATATAAACATTTCAATTTCAAAAGGAAACAAAAGCAAGTAATGTGAGTTTTACAAGAAGATCATCACAAATTATTGCGCAATCGACTATTTCAAATAAAGTGAATAAATTTTAACTTTTCATATCTCAGCAACAGGGTGAGCTATGAAAATGAGAGTTGGATGAGTGAAATTCGTTTCCAACATCTAAAGAATATATATTCTTATAATTCTACACTTCAGGTCCACTTTAAACTCCTAAAATAAAACGTGCATGTTTGGGATAAGATCATAAGAGACAAAACTGGTTTATTTTATAGCAGTATTATTTATGTAAAATTTGGACTTAAACCTTAAGAATTGATTTACAGACAGAGGTATAAATAAATGGTTGGGATGGCGTCACCAGGGAGGGAGGGAGATACCGTACCATAACACACGCCAGTCTTTAAGCGCCTGTCACACCTCACCGGATTGCAATAACGGAGAGGAAACGAAGACCCAAAATGGCACTCCGTTGATGTACGTTAGTATCCGTTTAGTCCCCTGTTCTCCTCCGCCGACTTCGTTTCGTGACCGGGAACGTCCGGTATGAACGGCGAGAGATTTTGAACATGCACAAAACTTGGACCGGACGTCGACCGAAAAAGGCCCCCCTTACGTATTCGTTACTTATCCGTAAAGCTTCCGTTTTATCGTTTTCTCGTGCGTTTCTCATACTGGACTTCTCCGTTGGTATCCGTTCGATCGTCTCCAGTGATTGCTATTTGCTCACCGGATCATGACCGGACAACAAACGGATGAAACGTAGAAGTGCAGTTCCTGTACCGAATGTTCGACGGATACAAACGCATAAGTAACGGAAACGTAAAGGAACAGGATAGGTAACGTACGTTTAAGTGAAGAAACGAAAAAAAAAAAAAAAAAAGTCACATTTTTTTCTCGAGAAATCTAGTTTCTCGGTAAGGTATCCAACGTTCTTTACTTTTGGCCGACTACAGTTTTCCAATTTTGTTGCACTTATTGTCGACGATTACATAACAAACGGTCAAGGGCGGCGATTTGTGTTGGCTATTGGGGGAGGGGCGCAGAATGGAAGTTGCCATCGAAGCGGACCGCCATCATAGTTTGGTGCGAAGCGTACAAAAGAATTTTCGCCCTACAGACCCC
Organism: Holothuria leucospilota; assembly: GCA_029531755.1. Lineage (NCBI taxonomy): Eukaryota > Metazoa > Echinodermata > Holothuroidea > Aspidochirotida > Holothuriidae > Holothuria > Holothuria leucospilota. Next base: position 29,001,527 of record CM055961.1, on the reverse strand, counting down.
CACACTGCATGAAATGGCACTTCTCAGGATCTTGGAGGCAGTTTTGAACCGTACGATACTTGATACGTGACGACTGACAGGCATGAGCGTGTGAACGGCGTTTGGTTACGTTGGTTGGCACGGAGCGTACCGTTTAAAATGTTGCCAAAATGGTTTCTATATCGCAATTAAGTGGTCCTTCTCAGACCTTTCAAATTGCACTGAAGACATCTAGATGTGTTACACCCCTTATATATATTTTCCCACTTTCACGGAACTGTTACTCTTCCTCTGGCATAACCTTCCTGCGTACTAATTTAACCATTTTGTGATTGTTGTGACATGATTGAACAATGTACACGGAATTTAAAATCCCACCCCCCCCCCCCCCCCCCGTTGGATACGATACTGCACTACAGACATGTCACTTCATAAGTGTACAACTAGAGCTGGTAGGTCCATGCGTACTGGATTTACACACTAAAATATGATGTAGGCCTGCTTCTCCGTGAGCCACGGTCGTGAAGGTAGCCATGGAATTCGTAACAGATACCACATTCACGCGTAGTCCGAGAATTTACAGAATATTGATTAATACGTCGGTCAAATACGCATTTGAATTAACTTTTAATGACTCAAATCAGTCAGTTTAGTGTTGAATACTATGTTTTGCTTGTTTTCAAATAGACAGCAATTTTCACAGAATCTCGCCAGGGGATATACTGTATTTTGGCCCCCCTATTGTTACTAAGTATTAACCCTTAAAAAAAAACAAACTCAGAGAGAAATTCAGTCATGGGTCTTCTGGGATGTAGAAGAGGCCTAAGTGTAAGCTCTCAGGTGGATGACGTTAGGCTATATGGCAAATGATGAATGCGTGTATACTCCAACATTCCAAATATTTGCATGAAGGACTATTGCAGTATGGGGCGGATGTACAATGAGTTAGACAGAGAAGACAACGCGCGCGCGGCGCGCAAAATTTTCGAGGATTTACACCAAAAATGTTCTATATGCGACGGATAATGTATCACAATGCTTTATTCCATGATACTGTTTCACCTCGTCCCACCCCCTTCAAAAATTGTCTTAAAACGTTATTTAAACGATTTTATTTTGGGGGGTCAAAAACCACAGGGGGCAAATGCCTGCCCTCCCCGCCTTCTGGCTGGCACCCTATGCGGACCCGACCCCCCCCCCCCCCGACCATTTATTTCCTGCCTTTCAGACTCAGACTGGGTGAGGCATGCAGCCACATTGCTGTTCAAGTTGTTGGCTGCAACTGATGCGGGACTGAATCGAAAAGAAGGGCCGACGGATACCAGCTGCTATTGGGGTAACAATTTCAGAGAACCAACGCAGCTAGCCCTCCTGAAAGACATATGCTTTGAAAAACCCGCAGTACGATAAGACGAAAGGGCCTCGTCTCATATTCACAGAACACTTCGAAGAAGACGACGACACGAACGGGATTGATGACTACCTTCAGGTAATCAATGCGAGCATGCCTGAGGCAGTGATACTGCATTCCCTCGACACAGCAGAGGGCACCCCTGACAGCCTATAGCAGACCAAACACCAAATCAACTAGCATCGACTCCGTTGAAGATGTCATAACAACAGCAAGAGCGGTCGACGAAGCGTTTAACAAAGCGAAGATTATAGTGGGCGAATCCACATATGAAGAGATTGTGAGGCACACTGCGCAGCAAGCTAAATCGCCCCTGTGGCACCTTACTAGAAAATACAGAATCACAACATCAAAGCTTGCGCAGTATATGGACAGTTCCACAACAGGGCAGCAAATCTAAATCGCATCAGAGGCCCCTGGCTACCATCAGAGGAGAGCAAGCGTTCCCAGAAGTGAACCCCCTCTCAGCCCAACTGTATTTCGAAAAAAGAAAAAACATGGCAATTTGAAGATAGGAGTCGGGGATTGTAATCCATACCGGCACGCCGTTCCTCGGGGCAACTCTTGTCAGAATTATACGGTGCGATTTTTGCCCTCCGCGATCCTTGAAATGAAGTGCCCCTATACGGCCAGGTATGATGCAACCATGGACGTGGTCTAGACTAAAGTGAAGCATTTTTCTGTTGAAGACTATACAACAAAACTAAAATGAACGCATGACTTTTTGGCTCAGGTAGTCCCAAATGAACATCTGTCACTTCGAAAGTTGTGACGCGTTCGCTTGAGCTGCAAGACAATGTTCGTTAATTGTTAATGTCCCCCGGGATACAGAATACTGGGGCGTCATAGAGAAGTTAGTTAGACGAGGTTTAACTACACAGCAACACGAATGTGTTATATGGTGTAAGCTAGAATGGGGGTAAAATTCAAATGAAAAAAAAAAGTAAAGAAGGGGTAAAATTCAACAAAAAATCTAGGTAAATGCAAATGCGGGAGTCATGTCAAAAATTTCTATACAGGCCACTTTCCTTCAGAAAGCCAAGAATGGGAGAAGGGTCCGTGTGCTCAAATAGTGTCTTCAGGTTTGGTGCAGTGTGGTACTTCTGACGAATATGAGAGTATTCATAACAGTCGAGAATGAGACTGACGGTGACAGCACAATCACATGGGATGCAATATGGTCTCTCATCCCCATGAAGATAGGCATGGGTAAGGTAAGTGTGGCCAATGCGAGCTCTAGTCAGGACTAAATCATCTCTCCGCTTACTGGGGCTGCATTACCCACAGTCCCGGCCGATGGTTCTATTTGGTATAATTTGTTCTCGAGGAAGGAATCCCAAAGTTCTCGCCATTTCGATTACACATAGGAAGTATTCTTAGGACGGTAATCAGTGTGCGACAAGTACGTGTTAGTGACGTCCATCTGTAGGGCTTCTTTGGCAAGTGTGTCGACTTTTTCATTTCCGCGTATTCCCACGTGACTCGGGACCCACGATAGCACAACTGACTTCTGTAGTGACACCTAATTTGAGTAAGCTTCACGGAGAGCTGTAACAAAGGGGTGTTTTTGCTCATGACCTTTAAGTGCCAAAAGGCTGGGCGGCGAGTCTGTGAAAACAATGAACTGGTGACCGTCAGAGCTTTCGATCAGACCGAATGCCATCTTAAGTGCCTGGAGTTCGGCAGTAAATATTGATGCGTCATCCGGTAGTCTGGCTTGCAGGAATGTGTCCCGGCTTGCCGCCGCGGCTGCCGTCCTGTTCGTGGCTCTGGAGCCGTCGGTAGGTGGCATCAGGGTTGCCAGTTTGGCGTTTTACACGCCAAAACCAGTAAATTTGGCGTATTTTTGGCATTTTTACGTCTGTTCCTGTATTTTCCTTAGAAATGCATGTTTTTCCTCAATTTTTCCAGGAAAATGTAGAAAAAACGCATATTTTATGTCTCATATTACACATTTTTAGCATAATTAAATAAAAAATATCGGTCAGTGTCAATAAAATGGATTGTTATTTTACAACATAGTCATGATTTTTATGCAATTTTTCAACGAATGTACATTTGGCGTTTTTCGATCATACTGAACGCCAAATTTGGCCGGTTACCTCTCAGAAAATCTGGCAACCCTGGGTGGCATGATAACGACAGTACATATGCCCTAGCTCATTAAAGTTGGCACGAAACACCAGTTCATTTGTTCAGTTCTTCCGAAACTTCCTCAAACTTAGGTCGACCACTGGCTCAACTAACTTCCAAGGGGGAGTGGTATAAAATGTACACTGTGCCACGGAATCGGCGTCATGGAGAACCAAACTCGGCGCTTTGTATAAGATGTTTGTCATTCCTGATATTTTCGAAGCTGAATCTCCCGGTGGCATTCCACGTGACGAGGGTTTTCATCTGTCGATGCTTTAATGTCTCCCTTGTAACCTCGGGTACCTGATCCATAGTAACTTTGCAATGTGTCCATATTTTTCTTTGTTAGCCGATTCTTCCCACCTATTTTTTTTCCATTGGAGAGCTTTCATAGCTAAACTGGGTGCAGTATAGTACGTAGTGCATAACGGTGGTGTTATAACATGGCAAACGACTTATTCCAATCGAATGTGATGTCCGCCTCGGATGCTTGTCATTTTGGGAGGCCATCATCCGAAGAATGAAGAGGACGAATTGTTTCCCCTGCATTTGTGTTGAGCCTAAGGAAGTATAATTAGGAAATTGATTATTTTAACGAAGCCAATAGTCCTCAGTGAAGGCATCAAGTATTTGCCGGTCGGTGATATACTATAGCTTAACGTTTCTAGGTCTGGGCGAACCACACTGTACACTTTTGTACAGCATTACACAGCAAAATAGTCTCCGTGGGCCTACTTTATAGTCCGGGCCTTGCTAGTTAAAATGCAGTAGAACAAGTTTGATATAGGCCTAGGCCCGTCTACAATACGTATAGTAAGTCACTGGAATTTTAAGACCTAAAACAACTACATTGCTCGAAAATTCGGAATGGGATCGTAGGTATACTGTACGTAGGTGCCAACTTTGTCAGGAAGTCAATGAGTTTGGGCAGCAAAGCCTTCTGGTTGAAGACAGTGGGTCATGCTAAACACTGTTTCCCGGGAGCCTTTGCAAGTTGCTGCCTTTTCTGAGGACTACTGAGGACAAATCTGGGGCAAACAAAAGCCCCCCCCCCCCCTTTTTTTTTTGTTTTAAAGCTGCACCTAATGGGCTTGGACCAGTTATGTATTTTAGAGTCGGGTACTTGCAGCTTTATTAGTTGCGATTCCAACACAGTGAAGTAGTAACTGGCACCTGTGCATATAGCTTACAGTACTGTAAGCTACTTCAGTACTGTAAGCTAGCACCTACAGGCCACTCAATAGCTGTGATTACCAAATAACGATGCCATAGAGTCGTATTGTCTAACACGAGGATTTGTTAGTTAGATGGGACTTAACGACACATCAACACTAGTGTGTCACGCAGTGTCTAACACGAGGAGAAAAGTGGCTAATGTAATTACTGTAACATATATTAAACGTCAGAAGGGCCTGTTCGTGTGTCCAGTAACTTCAATAACACCTCTGAAATAACACACAAACGTTAACTTCAAAATGTGATGTTAATATTTTTTTTTTTTTCCTTCTTTTTTTTTTTTTTTTACTGTAAATTACTTGGTCACGATTCCAAAGAATTCCAAAGAAAGCAAGGTTCTTACTTGACTTCCAGCCACGGGTTGTGACTGAAAAGTGGAGCAGGGTAAACCACCGAAGCATAAATGCAATGCCTAATCCTCAGTAAATAACTGTGTGTAACAGTGGTCTACAAAATGTCCCTAAAGGTCTATACATGTATGGTATTTACATTGCAAGTGTGGTGTGTTCAACCAGCACAGTTCTACAGTTTTGTAATACCCTATATTCATGACGTGGGTAGGCCATATGTCATATTGCATGGAACAGTGTACTATAACCAACAGTAAATAAAAAAGGGTAGTGCGGCAGGAGGGGGAGACTGGTTTCTAATAACACAACTGCTATACACAACAATGGCTGGTGTGATACTACGGTATGCATGAAAATTATTCAGGAAAATAACAAAGGGGCACTAGCTGGTGTGCCAGATCCATCCAGACAGAATCGATGAAGATTCCAAAGCTGCCAGCAGTTATTACTATAAACTACGCATGGTTACGGACGTGGACTGTTGTTATAAGCTTGTTCCTCAAAATTTTCTGAGGCATACAGTAAGTGTCCATAGCTCACAACTTTGAGAATTTTTCTTTTACCTTAAGGTCGAAATCAGGCGCGTTTTTTTTTTTTTTTTTTTTGAATGAGGCATGGGGTCTAAGGGGGTGCCCCTTGCCTTTGGAGAAATGTGTTTTTTTATGTCTCTGAATGCGAAATGGTGCAATATTTGTGCCTCAAATTGTAATGAAGTTAATAGTGCTCACTTTTTTTTCCAGCTTGTGTCATGGGGGGGGGGGGGGGTTCAACCTCTGAAACCACTCTCTTGGCTACGAGCCTGCCGGAAACGTTCTGAAAGTACTGTTGAGACAGGTATTAATTTACCTACTTCCCGTGACTTGTATAAATGTGGGTAGCTAATTCTTAGTAGAAGGAATAAATAGTTTATCCATATTGTGTCTGGTTCTCACTATGACCTGTAATAAGACCAGGTAAGATAGAAAACGTTTTCTTCAGCTTTACTTTTCTCCGTTTCTCATTGACTGCGACACGTGTCCAGGTAAGAACAGCATTTCACACGTCCGATTCCAACCTGTAATTTCTGGCATAACCCCATAGTTTTGTGTACATCCCTTCCTTTTTAAGTGTATCGAAACGGCACATACAAACAAAAAACAAAAACTCAAACCAGATCGGACAGGAACATAAAGGCAGAACTACCCACACACCACCAAATCAAACAGAAAATTATGTTCATTACAACAATAGAACCACACACACACACTGACAACAACCCAAAAACCCCACAGACCAACCTCCCCCCGGCCACCCTAAACCAATACTTTTGTGTACATCGCTCGGTATTTTCTCAAGGATTACTTTTTTAACATTGTTAGGCAAATCTATGTCACGACATTATATGACCGTATAACGACTTTAGTTTCTTTTACACCAGGGTTCAAAATCCTGGCCGGGTCATACCAAAGACTTTAAAAATGGAACCTACTGCCTTTGTGCTTGGTGCTCAGCATAAGCATTGGAGTAGTCGTCTCGACTTGAACCAATTGGTTGGAAACTGGGACGATAATCTCATCTAACTAACTAACTACACCATGAAACACGTTTTCATTAAATTCATCTACCTTTACATTTGTATGGAATGAACGATATTACGCATTGCATAAGTAGGAACTTTCCGACTTTCCAAAACTTGTAAATCTTTTGTACCTTTTGTCTCATTATTTCAGTCAACGCACAACTCAGGAAATATTCCTTCCATAAAGTAATTGCAAGCGGACCGTAACTTTGGTCCAAGTCATTGAATACCCATCTATCAAATACTGGTCTTAACTGAAATAAAGTACCTACTCATGGGCGTCCGCAAAAAAAAAAAAAAATCAGGGGGGGGGGGGGGGGGCAAAAATTTATAGGGGTGGGCAAAAGCTCTGCGCTACCATGAGTTGGCGCGAAGCGCAACAAAATTTTGGCCTGAAATGCCTCCCGAATCGCTAGAAAGGGCATTTCTAAAGCCTATTTTCCGCATATAGACAGGAAAAACACTTTTTGTTCGTTTTTTCTTTATTTTTTTATTCGTTTTTTCAAATTTTTGATTGCCCATACCTGCGGACGCCCATGTACCTACTAAAATAACACTGACACCTCCAAAAACCTCTGTACATCCCATGAGATGCTGCAGTTTTTGGTCTAATAAAACGCAACATGTCTTTGCTTGCCATTGAAATTCGTCAACAAACACCATTTTAAGATGAGCAAATTTACAACGAAGTGTTTTTAATTTGTCACACGTTATAACGGCTTGTAATCAAATCCTTTACTGGCCGTTTCACATAAAAAGAACTGTGAATTGTTTTACCGTTAATATTATAAGCAGCTTTACCAGTTGGTGCGATAAATAAGACATACATGTTGTCAGGGTTACTCCCTGGTTCTTTGTTATACCTCAACAAGCCATTGTACAAGACTTTCAACACTTGATATTTTCCAACACCAGCTCCTCCAGTTGAAACAGATGTAATGGTTTATCTCGAGTTTTAATTTAATGCAAAACGTGATAACAAAAAATTCCTTCTGTCTTAGATTTAAATTTTCTGACCATATCAAAGTATTTTTTCCTCTTGAAAAAAAAAAAAAAAAAAAAAAACAGGCCCATGTACCTGATGTACTTCACTTGCATTAAAAGTCACGCCAATATCTTGTCCAGTGTTGTAATTTTCAAATACATCCTTGTTATAAGTATCGCTATTTACACTCATTTCGATCATATCATTCGCTTGTAAATCTTTCACGTAGCCGTCCGTGTCTATCGCATTCCCGTTTTTATTATATATCTCCTCTTCTATTTCTATCACGTCTTTTAAAGATTCATAACGTTCTCGAAAAGAATTGTAGTAATTTCCTTTCAATTTTTCTTCTTCACGCCAAGGTACAAATAACAATTTGTTCCCAATAATAGTTTTCTGCTTCATTACATTTTAAAAATTTTACATATCTAATAATCTTTGTTTGCATCTAATGACATAACTGATGCTGACGTCGAAAGCGTGTATCATGTGTCTTTTACGTAAGTTGTAACTTCAAAGGTCGATGCCCCCATAAAGCCAAACCTATATGTCAATTGATTATAGCCCCTTCCCCTAACGTTAGGCTTGTTTTCTGCAGGGAGGACTTAGCAAGCAATGGGATTACTTGCAAGGCAGTGCGTCCATGCGAAAACACGATGCTTTCACACTGGTTACATCAAAGTTTTTAAAGAGAAATGTATAAGTCGTCAGTCGTCAGGCCAAAAACGTTTGTGCTCTCAACAATGCAGTCGTCATTATCTCAGTTAATTTATGTGGCAGGGAGCAGTTGCAATGTTCGCAAACGCTATGTGACGTTTCGATTTTAACAGTTGGAGTGAAAAAAATAATAATAATAATACTGATTCAACTGTCGTCACGTGTTTTTGCATTCGTACTTCTTTCTTCTTATACATAATACAAGTTCTCGTACTACCTTCATAGTAGGTGTCGAATATGTACTTCTCTTTTGACGTACAATATTCGTCAGCCTAATTTACAGTTATCGCTCGCGTGTTGATGACTGGATTCAATATATAAATATTCATACTGCAAGACGAAGCTGAAACTATAGAGTTCTACAACCTCGCTTTCACATAATAAATCAATGGGACTTCATTGTGTGAGCCCTACAGTAGGCCGGAGAAATCCCACACTAAAACTCCACTAGCTTTGATCATCTGAAAAGCATGGAAATCAGACTTGCTTTAGCCGATCTATCATTGAATATTTATGATTTATGTTTGCTGTCACCAAATCATTACGTTTTGTTTTGTAAGGTGTCATATTTGTGCCTGAGTCATGCATATTATGCCTGATATCATGTCTCCAGGTTAGGTTAGGGTTAGAGACATGATAAAGGTTAGATTAGACTTATTATCATCATATCAAGTGGAAGTGTAAAGGATATTTTCACAACAATTTGTAATTTATATCGTTTCCATACACTCGGAGGTTCATTCTGACTCACTTTCGACTGCCTTATCGTCCTTTTTCAACCAAACCGGTAATTCTCAAGCAGGAGCATGCCTATAGTATCTGTTGGAAGAAGGCAGTCAAGTTTACGCGGCAGCGCATGATGACGGTCGATATTGTTCGTCGACTTTCGGAAAACGGCATCAAAATAGATCGGACGACTATAGTTAATACTGTGAAATGCTGGCAGAACCAGAAGACATTTGATCTTCAGAGACGAAAAGTTAAAGGAAAGTAGTTGTCGGCCCAACATCCCACCTTCATTGACAACTTATGGGGAAATTACTTCAGTCGCATAAAACATCAACTGGAGAAGAACTGTTAACATTTCAGTGCGTTTCGACAATAAAGCGAGCTCTTAAAGATAAGCGGAACTGGATTTGTTCAAAACAAAGATACTGTCAACTAATCAGGCTTCAAAGCCGGGAAGAACGTTAAGAATACGCAAGGAGTTCTTTGGAAAGAAGAGGTATTTTCGAAAATGGAATTTTTACCGATGAAAGTTCAATAGAACTTGAACACATTGCCCGCCTCCAGTTTAGACGTAAGGACGAGGTACAGAAATTAATCGTCAAGCCGAAATTGTATTTGGAGGAATTATGGATTCCGAGTTTCATACCAATATACTGGGAGCCAGTTTACTACCGTTTGCTAGAAGGGTGTTTCCGGACGGGAGCTAACGGTTCATGCAAGACAATGATCCAAAGCATACTAGCAAACCAACCAAAGAATTCGTGTGGAAGAACAATACTTATTGGTGGCCAACGCCTTCAGAAAGCCCAGGCTCTAACCCGATCGAAATGGTCTGGCATGAATTAAAACATTTCCTGAGGATTGAACATAAGCCACACGTCCTGGAGGAGCTCAAAGACGGAATCACAACTTTTTGGAGGACCAGGATGACGCCCAAAGAGTATCAGCGGTACGTGACCCACATCCAGAAAGTGCTACCAAAAGTGGTTCAATTCGATGGAAAGCTACCGGACTTTGACAGGTGCATGAGTGTTCATCAGAATCTTTCTTTTGACGGAAAGGGCAAAACAATGACTATGTTGGACAATCTGATATTTTGCTGCATTGTTGTCATAATGTACGAACTTTCTTCAATGTTTCACATTTTGTTTAGACTCAATACCTGAACAATATATGTTAAAGTTTTAAGGTTATGCAACAATACTGTGCAACTGGTTTAAACGCATAGCCACAAAGTTTCGGCAAAACATCCAAGGCCGTGTGCATCTCGTTAAAAAAAATGCATGTCATCATGTAAGCCCTTTCATTCATGCAACACCATTCGAAGTAATTTAGATCTGCGCATTCCGTTTCTCTATCCATTTTAAATTTCAAAGAATGCAGATTATAGGACTTCACCCATTTTGACAACGAATGTGTTTCGGGTGAGACGTTTGCAACTGCCGTTAATTTTTCGCACAGTAGAAATTGGCCTGTGTGGGCACTCATGCAACAATGTGTTTAATTTAACCGTACCGTAATAAGTAAATCAGTTACGTGCAGAATCCATTGCGATTTACGCATCTCGTGAACCTTATAGCATTGTCAAAACCAATTATACAGTCAACTTGCCGGGTTTTCTCGAACTTGAACCACGTCGACTTGTTAAAAAAGTGATGCTTGGAGAAACGCATCCATGGGTGCTTTTGTCCTTTGCTTACCTACACGCTGGAGCTTGTGCCCTTCGGAAAGACATTAGCTCATAGCCCGATCCGCATGGCTTCTACGTATAGATCAGCACACGATGGAGGTCGATAGCTTCGATGATTTATCAGAATACATTCGAAAAAAAAAAAAAATCAGAAGAAACGTTTTCCGTGTTTAGCCTAGTAGATTGTAGAACAGCTAAAACAGAACAAGAAGATAAGGCAAGGAAACAAGAAATACACTCCGAAATTGAGTAACTCGTTCGCGTCCTTACCAAAGGTACAGGCCATTTAAGCGCCTATTTTGCGTATAAAAACCCGTGCAATGCAGCGTTGTGAACATGACAGTGTTACAACAACAGAACCTACTTTGCAATGAATTGGATTAAAAAGGGAGACTGTAAGTCTTGCGGAAAAGGACGTTCGTATTACGGGTGTTAGGTGACTGTTTATTTACTCACTTTGATGAAAGAGGTTTTTCGACGGTAGGTCAAATAAGGACCAGTAGTACCAAAACCTTATTTTCTAAAAACAATCATTTTTTTTTTTTTTCTTAGGCTACAAATTTAGAATAGCGCCGTTACTTTCGGCCACAGTCGGGGAACAAAATGAATCATGTCCTATAATTTTCCCGACATACAGTTCAAATATTTTCAGACGATGCAAATTTAGAATAGCACAATCACTTTCGGGCATAGTCGGGAAAATAGGAAGCGTGTCCTGTAATTTCACCGAATGTCGGTTAAATAGCTTCCACCACAATCCTAATTGGAAAGTATATTTACTCTAAACGGCTCGTGAGAGTGTCTCGGCCAAGCACCGTATAGGATAGCTTGCTCTACACGCTGACGACTGGCCACCAGCTTATTTCACTTTCATATGCATGGCCTGTATGTTCTGTATTTTGCGACACTGACCTTCAAGTTGGCTGCTTGATTTAACTTGCTCCTATTATTGACATTATATGCCAGACACTTATCTTACATAAAGTCGTTTTATCCACTTTTGGACTTTTGTTCTTGCCTTTAAGGTTGTGTTTTGTTTTGTTTTTTGTTTTGTTTTTCTCCATCTAAAGCTGCAAGGCCGTGTTTATTTCCTTTCATCGGTGTTTCCGTTGTGTAAGGTGGCCGTGTTTTTTTTTTTTTTTATTTTATGTTGCTTCTTTTTGGAAGTGTTTGCCTCCACTGTGCCTTATTCAACTGTCAGTCCGGGAGATTCTCCCGTTTGGAGTAAAGTCATTTTCCTCCGAACGGGGGAAACATTTGACGGCCATTTTGCATTTTACCCACAATGCCACACCGTTTGGACAATACAAAACAAAAGGTCAATCTATTCAAACCCCTCTGGAAAATTCGTACGTGCGGAGGGAAGTTCAAAACCTGCATATTCATGTAGCTGGTCACATTACCTACTTTTCCAGGCGGTGAAAGGTAGTCCACCGTGCACCGTTTTGCAAAAGTCTTGAAAAAAGGCAATGTGACCTTATTAGTAGACGTTGTACAGTCGTCTCTCACTGCATACACCTTTCGTGTGCATAGCGACAACTGAACTCGTACACTGTTCAATGCACACTTGTTATCCTACGGACGTTCGATTTACGTGCTTATTAACAGTTGTACAAGGATTGCAGGCCTACAGTTCTTAAGAGATACCTAGGAATGGTGCAACTTATTTCCAAACTACGACACAGCCTTCGTACTACAAGTAATGTAGGATAATTACTCACCACTTTCCGGCCTACCAACGCCGCTGTTCGTTAAATCCAGCACACAAACCACACGCAGCCACCTTTGTTCGTTTTACCTACACTGCAACCCGACACCCCATGTGTGCATGCGAAACGGCTGTTATGAAAGCAAGGCTTTGTTTATTCATGATGCCTAATGAATACAAATTCCGCTCTTTGGGGGAAAACTATTTTACCCCAAACGGGGGAATCCCCCGGACTGACTGTAATTGACATTTTTCACCTGTAAAACAGTTACTGTGTGCGGGCCTCACATTGAAGGGCTGAAGGTTTTGGGGCAGTTAGTTATGGGTGATGGTAGTTTGGTCTGGTATTCTTGGTGTTTCGGTTTTTTGGTTGTTGTTAAGTGATGGTAGTCTGGTCTTGTGTTGTTCTTCAGTTTCGGTGTCTGTGGCTGCTCAGTGACAGTGTAGGTGGCTTTTGTTTCGCTTGCAGGGGTGTTGTTGCTGTTCAGTTTTTTGGTTGTTGGCCATGTGTTATATCCTTTCGCTGGTCTGGCCGTGCCCGTTTGTTTAGCACGTAAAAAGCCTTGTTAGGTTGGGTAGGCTAGGCTGCTTGGTAACGTTTAGGCTAGGCTAAGTAAGTAACAGTTGTTAGCCTACACACTTCATTTAGGTCTAGGCTTAAGTCAACGAATCTTAGCGGGGTCTATGCAATGTATTCAGAGGAACTTAATGTCACAAATTCTGACCTATTTTATGATCTCCGTGTAGTTTCAAAGTTGAAGCGCTAAAGCTAGGCTGCACACACCATGTGCTATTTGGCTAGGCCACACTTTCTTAAGGGGCCTATGAAGTGACCAATTACAGCCATTTGGTGTCATTCTCTGACCATGTCTATCACCAAAAATAGCCCTTATGTTAAAAAATACCGCCCCATGAAAAAGAAATGCTTAAACGAAATGGTACCCTCCAACACAACAGCTCAAAAAGTAATTACATTGCCCCAAGAATGACGTCAGCTGGGGAACTCAACTTTGAACATATCTTGCACTGTTGATATTACGGAATTTTCCACGATATGTATGTATCAGAAACTTTATAAAGACGATGCATAGCTTACTGCTCTTGCAAAGAAAACAATTGATGTAATCATCAAAGTTATATCTCACAGAAACCTTCGTTTGCCTTACAAGACAATCTTCATAGAGTCGTCTGGTTTGGTAAAGCAGAGAGTTGCCAAGGACGCTCTGTCAGTCTGGTATACAAGCAAATGGAAGTTCCCTTGTAAAAGGTTATACACACAAAACATTATCCCCCGGGGATACGTAATTGCATCCATTTCTCCTCCAGTGTTACGTAGCCGTTATTATTACTGGGGTGAGAAGTAGTAATTCGTTCACTAGTGTAAACATGGGGGTTCATCCATACATAGGCCCATATACAACTGTACTCTTCTACATAGTGGCAAACAGCTTCGTACGTTGTACTTCGTACAAACGGGAAAACGGGACCGAGGAAAGTTAACAGAACATAAAACAGGCAATTTTCGTGTGAAGGGAGACTTAAATTTCGGTTGTCTAAGGAAGTATTGAGTATTTTCTCAGAAGTTGACATAAAGTTACTATTTGAGTTTCACAAGCATTTCAAAGTCTAGTACGAGCATGGAGCTACCACCTCGGAGGTGGTAGCTCCATGGTACGAGATCCATTGTTCGATTTTCAAACACGTTTGTGACAACTTGGAAAGGAAGCATTTCAAAGGAATATTGGGAGATAAATCAGCCATCTTACCCAACAATCTGATTGAAACGTGAGTTAAATGTTTTCTTTTTCCTTGCAAAGGATCGCTGTCTAATTGAAGTTCAGCTAAGTAGTCTGCAAAGTCAAAGTGATGTGCTTAAAATACTTAGAAATACGGACGAGGAAGAGAGAAAATGGCTTCCGTTTGCTGCCTTAACTTGCGCTTCTATGCTTACGAGCATTTCAGAGTTTTCAAATCCCATTTCAGTACCAGTTCTTGAAAAACTGGAGACCATCGCACACCACTGCGAATGGGCTAGCAAGATTCAGTGTAGGCTGTCTTCTATGTAGAGGGTCTGGATAGATTAGATAAGATTATATAAGATGAGATAGAGAGATCCGTTAACCTGGCGTAGATATATATCAGCAACGTGTTAACCCTTGCAAAAAGTTAACATTTCAAAGGTTAACATTAGTTTGTGTGTACGTTACATGAGATCTACGGGTAATTGTGGTAAATATTTGGCTTAAATTTATAAGTTACCATCTATTCCTTTTTATTATGCCAAAACTTGATCCGAAATTTTTAGTCACCAAGGAGATATTTCGAAGCAAATATTGCGAATTTTTGGCGTGTATATAAGCCTTCTGAAGTATATCTCCATCCTTCGCACGCTTATAACTTTTCAGATATACCGTATTCTTGTACGAACTTTGGTGTGGATATTCATTTATCAATCTTACCATTTCGTCACATTTCTTTTTAAATTTTATTATCGCTGCTGATTAAAATACTGATACAAAAAAGGTTAACATTTGGACTGATCTGTAGAAAAACATTAATGGTTAACATTTGGGAGGTTATATATAAAGAAAATGGCTTCGATGCTGGCACATTCTCCAGATACGTTTTTACGAAATTATATGGCCAGTAACAGACTCATGCTACACAATCTGTGAGCAAAACGTTACTAGAAGTATGGAGTCTCTCTGAACCACTTTTTCGCCGTCTTCCTCACACCTTCAAACTTTTTCTTGTTCTTAGGCCAGCGACTTGAGATAGTTGGGCTAAATTCCACATACTGGCTCTTCATGTGGCCCTTTGTCTCCACTAGGTCCACTTTCTCATTCCAGGTAACTCGGGTGAACCATAACCAAACCATATGCCATTGATCTTTATGGCGTCGTCTACCCATGATGCCGCGAAGGGCAGTTTTTTTTTGACCGCCACTTACCTAGACGGAGTCCTTTGGTCTTAGTGGGGTTCAGTCTGGCACCTGTGCCAGACTGAACCCCACTAAGACCAAAGGACAAAGACCAGTTGGTTGTAAATGTAAGTAAGGTTGTTCTACAAAACGATGCAAGTGCCTCACGTCTAACATCACATGTGGTCCATCGAACTCTTGTTGCAATTGTGAGAATAATGCACAGTCTCAAACAGGTCTTATTGAGGGTATTGAAACGGAAGACTCAGACAGTAGCGGGGACTCAGGTAGCACACATGATCTTCTAGATTGCTCTCGACCATATGCTACAGATGTTGAATCTAGTTCTGGAACAGATTCAGATTGTGATGGTTTACAGTCTGATGCATGGGACCTTGCATATGACACTACAGAGTAGTATTGTTGAACTATAAGTTGTGGCACTTTTCTCACAAACAAAATATGTTTTCAAAATATCCTAGACCAAACAAATGCTTTAGGATGTTTTCTGAAGGTTTCATATTACCCCTTTTGAAACTAGAAACTATTTCAGTGTGGAACATATGCTATTTGTTCCATGAATTTTATCATCATGTGTACTACCTTAATGTTTAACTTGCTTTCTTTTTCTTTCTTTGCACAGCTACTGAGGGAATGTTCCATTCTGCAGGATACCATTGCTCCCCTGTGCATTCATGTATGGAACTGTTCTGTATTGTGATTGCACTACCTGGACAATGTTACCATCATATGTCAGTAATTACCTCTATGATTACATGACGTATCATGAGAAGTGTGTAAGTATAAACTGCAGTAGGGCTGTGACCATAGCTATCACCAGGGTAGGAAGTAAAAGAGGGATGTTACCCCCTACATTTCCATTCCAGCTCCACGAAAAATATTACGGGTGTGTTGTGTGTTTCAATTAAATTTTTAAAATAGAGAGAAAATCAGTTCCCTTTCTGTCCATAACCATCAGGTGTTATCTCGTAAATCAATCATTGCCATGTCTTGTCATTGTCAGTGGCGTAACCAGACTTTTTTTTATCTAGGGGGGCTGAAGGGGGTTAAGGTTAAAGTGAAGGGGGCAAGCAATAATGACACTATCTTAGCGGAGCGCTACCATTGGTTGGCGTGTAGCGCACCGAAAAAAATTTTGGATGAAAATACCTCTCAGATTGTAGGAAGGGCACTTACTAGTCTCTCTGGCCTTGTCAGTTTCAGCTAAGTATTCTTTATTTATACAAATTTTGCCCAATATTTTTTTACCTATGAATTTCATTAAGGGGGCAAGTGATGGGGCAAGACATTTGACTGGGGTGGCTCCAGCCCCACTTGCTACCCCTCTGGTTATGCCACTAGTTGTTAAAAAACATGATAATCAGTATACTGTGGCATAACCAAATTTATTAAAATCCTGTCTTTCTATATAAATATTGTCCGTCCACTACATTTTGAAACTGATACAAACTTGGTCATTCCTCAATATGAGCACCAACAGTCCTGGTTCAACTCGGTGTCAAATTCAAAACAAAATTATCAGCAATACAATAGCAATTGATGTTATTTCTTGTTGATGCTTCAGTATTCCTTCTTGAAAGCACGACATGATCAGACAACTTGCTGAAACAAATTTTAATATTTTAGAACAGATTTGGAATCGCTACATTTGGAACATGCTCAAATTGTCATTTCATGGTCAGTCATATTTTGACACTGATGATAGTTTGAGGCAATAAATTTTAAACATTGCAAGGAGTAATATTAGGGTAATTTTAAAAAGGGGTTTCAGGCCAAATTGTATTTTTGTTACTGCCAAAAAGGGGTTTGATATTAGCATTTTAGGGAAACCTGCATTCGGGTCCTGTTTGAAGATGTTCATATATTGTTACCACATGCCTTGCACACACAGTGCACTTGAGGCAAACAAATGTTTGAAAGTTAGTGACAGTGGAGAAAATTTTGTTTTGTAATCCTGTGTACTGATTTGGCCTTCAGAATTGAAAATTCACATTGGGAAAGTGTTAGATAGAAGAGAGCAACCCATGGTCAGCAGGGGCTGCTACTCCCCACTCCTTGCCTCACGCAGGTAGTTAATAGCCTGCTTCAAACTTATTCAGTTGAAACTTGAAAACTGTATTTGCTAATATATTGTGCCCAAAAAATTGTACGTGAGATTGTATTAAAATGTCCCTAGTATGCTTGCATGAAGTTTCACGGTAATTCCCCTGTTCAATCAATGCAAGTGGGACACATATTTTATTGAGATGTGCATGAGTACACTAAAATCATCAGCATAGTTTTGATTGCCAAAAAACATGAAAATATATGTTTCTTTTTATTTCTCTGTGCTACTTGTGTGTTTGTACTGTCTGCTCTTTTCTATGAGTTCTTTCTCATATCACATATTCGTGCACTGTAAGTGCAAAAAATATGGCTTTCTAGAATACAGAGTAGTGCTGATTATAGGAAGGCAGAATTTACCTTGACCATAAATGTGAAGCTCATTTGTAACTTTTAGATCTGTTTTCCTGTGTTAATACTAACCTTTACATCCAGTCAGTGTGAATTTGTTAGAATTGTTATACTTCATGGAATAATAATATAAGCTATGTTTTATACAGTGGCTGGTGTGAATTGCACTTCCCTTGTGTTTATTAGGAAGCCTGTGACTTGACGGAGAGTAGTTCATCAGACTGTATCTTCATTTTGTTACGATTGTTTTTTGTGGTATTTCAACACTTTATTATTCTGTTTGTGAGTTTAACAGTTATGTCAGTGTAGCAAACGGAAGGAACATACCTCATGTGCATATAATCCTTTAAATAAGTTTTGCAACTGAGAGGCTTTGGACAAATTGACTATAAAATCGTCTTTAAAGACTGCAGTATGCCAGTAGAGGTGTTTATTTAAAGAGAGTAGTTTTCATATGAAAGTGTGTGTAGATTTGTATTTCTTATCCTTTGTGTGGGTATTTTTGACTCCTTAGTTTCTTCATATTTACTGTAAAGCTAACAATTCACATACTTTTTTAAATTTAATACCTTATTTGGATGCCAAATTTATATGCTTTCATTTGTGTCCATGTTATACTTTAATCTTGTCTTGGTATTCACTTTTGGTCTAACGTTGGGTCTAAATTCATTCAAGTGTTGATTCCCATTGCATATGATGGACTGTGATTTTGTAAATGAACAGCTTATGCAGTTAAAAAAGTGTCCGCATGCTGTGGTATTAGCTTTACTTAAAAGTAGTCGACAGAAGTGCTGCCCGTTGCTAAGGTGATTCTGTAATACTGTGTGCTGTAAGTTCTTGAGTAAATAATTTTGCAATAAAAAAAAAAAAAAAAACTGCCAGACAAAGGTGCAACTTGAGTTACCAAAAGAGATACAGTAGCTTATGTATACCATAATTCCTGCCAGGATAGTGTGGAGTGTTATCAAATTGCAAGTATGCGCTAGTTACATCTTTACTGTCAGTACCAGTTCAGTCATGTACTCGGTACTTGGCTAAATGATAGCAGTGCAACCTGCTCCACATGTTTCTCACGATGAATTTTGACAGCTCAAATACAGGGCCTTGCAATGGAAAGATATTGTGAAGAGTTTGATAACAGCTTGGCAAATTTTCCACACTTGCTCGTTGAAAAATAATTTTACAGCCACCACAGTAAGCCACAATGACCTTATATGTACAGAAACTCATATCAGTTAGTCATGGATGTGGACAGAATGAAGACTTCCGTTAACATAGTTTTCTAACCCATCATCACAGGCAACAAACAAATCCTTGCTGCCAACGGTGACTGCAGAGTCCTTCAACCTATACTGACTGCAACCCCATAGGTTTCATTATTCCCCTCTGGCCCTAGAATCGACTGGAATAAGCTTACTGACTAGGTTAACTCACATACACTCGACGTATTCAGGCATCATCTGACAACTTGCAAGGAGCTTCCCCTCCACCCGAAAACTTTTTTTGTGCATATGAGTTAATGAGATCCCTCGGCCTCCAAATATGATGATGGTGGGTACTACACCTCTGGTCTGACATATGTATTAAACCACAATTCTGACACATGCATTAAACCAGGTTAGCTAATTCAAAGCTAACCTGAGCCTTATTCTTATAGTGACCTTTACGTGGTCAGAATATAGAGACACCTGAATGGAGAGTGGCCCCCATGATGCTACTCATGCAACCCACTGGTTGTAATGCCCCTAGTTCTTTTACAGCCCATTGAGTCAGTTAAATGGCCCATGCATTCTGCTCTGCCTAGTTGGGGTATATATGCGTACTGGTGATGTAATGCAAATGACATCCCATTGATTGTAATAGCTATATGAAGCAGGCTTACAAAAACTTTTTTCCTCAATACATACCAAAGGTTGGGCCTACAAGGCCACCATAATTGTTATAACCCATATACCAAACTCATATTGGTAATTCATTTCCTTTTGAATGTAAATGTCCCTAATAGTACCAGCACCATACATGCAGTATACTAGAATGGTATGGCTGGCTACCACCACATCCTGATATGTACTTAACCACAGAGGAGGATGTGGAAACTTTAAGAAAAGGCAGAGGTGAGAGGTGGGGAAGTGTGTGTTTGTGGGGGGGGGGGGGGGGGGAGTTAACATGCAAAAGTCACTGTTATCCTTGCAAAAAAAAAAATATGAGTGATAATACTCTTTTTCCCCTGTATTTAGTTCAGAGCCCATGATCATGCAGGCTCTTTTAGACCTCACCAATAAGGAGGGCTTTCAGGTCACACAGTTACGCAGGCCTGGCTTAGCCAGACGCAGTAAAGGCCTTCTGAAAGAGGGTGTCTCCCAGTAGGAGGTTGTTTTGTAGGAGGTTGTTTTACAAGGCCAGGTGAGATACTGAGGCTGCATATATGCTGACTTACATCAAGACAATTTTTTGGCCTGACTGAGGTGCCTGGCCTCCCTCACGGCTAGCCATGCTGCTGGCATCAGGCGATTGGCTTGTGTAGGCTACTCAGAACAGGCTCCTTGTTGGGGGGCGGGGGGGGGGGGTGGACATGAATTTTTTTTTTCTCCCATCCCCTAGTAGGTTTTCAAGTTGCCATTGACTAATACATTTTTACATTTAGCTCCCCTTGGAAATTTTTTCACCTGACTGGTAACCATTTCACCCCCTTCAGTAACTTGTCTGCCCCCTTCAGTAACTTGTTTGGCCAAGGGCCTGACTCATGTCCCCTTGATCCTCAGTCAAATCTGTGTACCATTGCCAGTGACTGTGAGGTATATTCTGTCATACCCTTTTAGAACTGCAGTCACCTTCCAATTCTTTGTCAATTTTTCATCTCACTGAGCCCCCTCCCATTTCATCCAGTGAGTCGATGTTTTTCATGTACCCTTGAGTAACATCCTACATGGAAGAGGGAAATCCTGGCATCTTTGTCCTCAACTTTAAACAGTCAAAGAACCTATTCCGCTAAATCTTGAAATGCTAGCCGACGACTTTGGGCAAGTCCATTTTGTTAAGTTGAATGCTTGAAACAAACGGCTGGGTCTTTCAGTCCAACGATAAGATGGCCGCCATGGATCGGAGTGCACGGCTGGGTGCTGTTTGGATAGAAATCGTTTTGTGAACTGGCGTCTCTGAATAGGAAATGACAATTTGTTTACCGTAACATGTGAAAATATTAGTGTTGTACCTTTGGGGCAATTTTCGCTCACGAACACTTCGAATGGGTGCTGTTTGGCCTAAATTGCGTATAGCTATGGGTATGGCTTGAACTAACGTTCCAACATTCGTGAACGTGTTATGTTGAAACAGTTTTGATTTTGAAGTTACTTTATCACGTTTTCCCATGAACGATGTCCCATGTTTCGTTTTGGGGGCTCAATGGTGAGTTTTCATCATTCCTTTTTGAGAATCGTGCAACGAAAGTCGCCTACTAATAATTTTCCCATGCCCGCTGAAATTCAAACTTAATGAGATGCACAATCCGTAATGTTTTGCCAGGGTCACGGGGTCAGACGTTCGACTGTGCATGCCACAAAGTTTTTTTTTTGGTGGTTCAGTGTAAATAGGTTTGCTTTGTTCCACATTAGGTCCGCCCGGCTACAAGCATGTAAAGAGCACAGCACATTGTTAATATTATAAATAGTGGGGGTTGGCCACATGAATGCTGGCCTGGTGTATATAGTTGTCCTTGTATTTCATGTCACGTCCGGTGTTTTGTTCCGGAGCACGTAAGGAGCACCCATAGTTACAAAAAAGCATTGAACAGACTCAACCTGAACACTCTTCAATAGTTTTAAAGAACTTTGAACTTTTTGATGACTTGGTTGGTCAGGTCCAACCCAACGACTATGCGTCAGGGCCGGAAGTGTGGCGTGTAGTCCACAGCAGGACACTCGATCACCGCCGGCGTGACCTGCTGTGGCGCATCGCACACGACGCCATCGTAACGAATCTCAAGCGCCTTCGGTGGCGTCTTGGAGATGGCATTTGCCCCCGCACTGGATGCACAGGGTGGGAGAGTGTGCCCCATGTGTTTTGGCAGTGTGGCTTTGTGGCCCTCCTCTGGGAGTGGTTTCAAGCTCTGGCTGATCGCCTCACGTTTTGTAACACCTGGGCGATCAGCCAGGACTACGCTTTGTATGGTCTGTCACCCCTGCCATGCAACACTTCAATACAAGTGTTCGCGGGATACTTACCTTTGTTTCGGCCTCCATAAAGCTGGCCTTGTGGAGAGACCGGTGTAATATTGTGTCTAGGGGAGAGGGGAAGCCTGCGGACGTCGTCCTGGCGTCGGTGAGGACGGAGATTAAGCTGAGGGTGGAGGCCGACTTCGTCCGTTTGCCAAGGTCGACGTTCGGCAGGTGTTGGGGTCCACTTGTTTCAGTGCGGACGGGCCGGGTGATAGTTAATTTGTAAATATTGAAATTGCAAATAGTCCTACGTGATTGGCTTGGGTTTGGGGTGGTTTTGTACATAGTTAGCGCAGACATTTTGTTTGCTAGCGCAATGTACAGAATTCTGTAAATAGTTCAGAGTTATGTTTTTGTCCGGTCAGGTTTAAGTTCTACTTTGGGTATGTAAGTAGTCCTATGTAGCTGTCTTGGGTTCGGGGTGGTTTTGTACATAGTTACCACAGAAATTTTGTTTGCTAACGCAATGTACAGAATTCTGTAAATAGTTCACCTTTGTATTTTTGTCCGGTTAGGTTTAAGTTCTCCTTTGTTTCTTCGTGCATGTGGTATAATCGGTCGAACACTAGTTTCCCGTTTTACTAGATTATATATCATTTTACAATTGAACTGTACAAGGATTTTTATACTTACGTAAAAGTTTATGGGAATGGCTGCAATTAATGAGGAACAACATTTACTATTTCTGATATCATTTTTCTTACTTGTAAAGTGTAAGCACCTTCTGTGAAGGTAGTATTTCATGTTATTGCCCAAATCTTGTGATGTTTTGTCTTTCTTGAACCTGTGATACTGCCTACTCAATAACACAATATCCCCAAGTTTTGTGCAGTCGTGTTGCCAATAAATAGGTTGCCAAAAGTGGGAGGAGAATGATTCATTATGGCAAAGCAAATTATCAGAGCAAGACTGGTGAAAGCTCATATCGTAAAATAAAATGATAATGATGGTAGGGGTAGTGATTCTATCTTACTTCTTCCAGATTCATGTGCTTCTTGAAGTTTTTTAACATCAAGAGGATGCGATACGGTTAGGTTTTGCTTATTTCAGTTAAATGGCATCAATGTACTGATAAAAGGGTGCACGTACTTTATTTGATTTAAAGTCGTCATGTGGTTAGTTAGGAGTAATCTAGAAATTTTTCTCTAAGGGTGACCTATTTTAAAATTTCTTTGCTTCAGATTACTATTCTGGACAATCATCTGTTCAGTTCAGGTCTTCGACGAGAACAGACGTGTTTTCGTTTCGCTCTCGGCGTTCGCTCGTGCTGAACTTTAGTACTGTGTTATGCTAGCATACTTATATACTATTATATCTCTGTGAGCTTTTTAAGTACGTAGAAACAGGCACTGAGAAACTAAAGAACCCCAATCCCAAACTCCCAAACAAAAACCCTGTCGGATCACAAACACAATGCCAAACTACACATCATGCAACTGGAAACACAAGTCTTAGTTACTACTGAGGTTCAGAAACTGCCACCGCAGCCAACCCCAAAACAACACCCTAGCCCACACACCACCCCAAAACAAAGTCCCACCCGTCAACCAACCGGCCCACAAAGGCCACCGCGCCCGAAGGCAACACCACACGCCCAAAGGCTACCATACGCCCCAGGACAACACCACGCCCGAAGGCAACACTACGCCCGACGGCAACACCACGCCCAAAGGCAACAACACTTCTTTCTAAGTACGTAGAAACGGGCACTAGAAACAAAGGGCGAGAACCCAAACCGGACCGGGCAAAAACGCAACAGCAAACTATTCACATGCTCCTACAAACATAAAATTGTGTTACTATGAACAAAGGACTATATACAAAGGTTAATTACATAAGACAATTTACAAATTTATTCACGCAAAACTACAGGTTAGCAGCTTTTTAAGTACATAGAAACAGGCACTGAGGAACAAAACCCAAACCGAAATTTCTGTGTTAACTTTGTATAAACCCATCCCGAACCCAAGCCAGTTCCAGTTCCACAGGACTATTTACAATCTCACTAGGCAAAACTATTTACATACCCATTTACATTAACAGAAGAGGGTTCAGGTTGAGTCTGTGCAATGCTTTTTTGTAACTATGGGTGCTCCTTACGTGCTCGGGAACGGACGTGCTCCGGAACAAAAACACCTGACGTGTCATAAACACAAGGACAACTATATACACCAGGCCAGCAACAAATGTTAATGTGGCCAACCCCACTATTTACAATATTAACAAGGTGATGTGCTTTTCACATGCTTGTAGCCGGACGGACCTAATGTGGAACAAAGGCAAACCTATTTACACTGAACTACCAAACTTTGTAGCATGCATGAGCACAGATACAGACAGAACAGAAACCAGAAACCCAAAAGAAAACCGGGCACATACCATTCACACCAAATACTCTGGCTGGGACCTTATCTTTTTAACCCGTGGGCTCGGTACGGGCGTCCCAGAGTGATGGGTTCCCCTGTCTAACACCTCGCCCGAGGCCGACCTCTTCAGTGCAGGCTCTGGCCCCTCCCCCTCACACAAATCAAACCAACCCTCCCCCGAAGGTGGATCCTTTGGAGGAGGCTCTGACGCAGGCTCCCCGCCATCCGACATTGCCGAGTCTGAGGACAGATCGAGGTCCTCCTCTACTGTCGTTATTTCAACTTGACTGGGTGTCGTTGCTAAGGGTGGCGAAGAGTCTACCTCAGGAGTTCCAGTACCCCCCTCACACTGCTTGGAGGCAAGGAAGTCCTGTTCCACCTCAAGTGCCGCCTCATCTAATTCTTGAGTTGAATACTGTGGGCCTGTTTGGAGGGTTCAGTTGCCGACCCCACATCCGCACTGACATGAGCAGAGTACGATGTGGGGCAGGCACCAAACACATGTCCCTCCTCCCCACAGAGGTTGCAACGTACCTCGTTGGGACACCCTGCCTTGCCGTGCCCCAACTGCAAGCATTTCCCACATCGTCTGTTGGGACACGACTTGGCTTCGTGCCCCTGCTCTCCACATCTAAAACAGGTACAGGGCTGACAAAAGTACCTAATGTGGGCCTTGGAACCCCCTATGAAGAGGAAGGATGGAATGTCCCTCACCAGTTCCATACGGAACTGTCTCTTGCCATTAAATATACCTTTCAACTCATCCCCAGTATATTTACACCACCACATTTCAGAGACAGTTCCGTACTGACTAAGAACCCTCGCAACCAGGCGCTGATCGACCTCGAAGGGAAGGTAAAGCACTGTCACCGTCACAGAGCCATCATATGGGGTGACAGTGAGCCCCTCTACCCCCTTCAGGCATGACACACCCTTAACACGGGCAGCATCAGACTTAAACTTAAGGTCATACGTGTTTCGGGCCTCAAGCGCCTGCAACATCTCTATTTCTTTAATTTTGAACAAAGGCAAAACCATCCACACACCACCAAATCAAACAGAAAATTATGTTCATTAAAACAACAGAACCTCACACACACCGACAACCCAACGCCCCACAAACAAACCTCCCCCCGGCCACCCTAAACCAATATTACTACATACCGCCAACGAAAGACAACACCAGACCAAACCACCACCCAACAACAACCAAAAAACCAAAACACCAGACTAAGCAATCATCACAAACTGCCCCAAGGGGCCACGAGAGGTCCGGGGCGGGGTCCACCTGCCACGAGGGGTCCGGGGTGGAGTCAACTTGCTATATTTACAGTATGTACACTATATACACTATTTACACAAAAACAAAAAAACTGAACAAAACTGGGCCAAAAATACAGTTGCACCTTGCCCAAGGGTGTCCCGGAGGCAGTTGTGGCAAAGGGTAACCTCATTATCCCCACGCTTTAACAAGCTCCACAACCGGATGCAGTTTAACGTCCTACCCAGGACGTTAGAGACAGTTCCGTACGGAATAGGTGAGGGACATTCCATCCTTCCTCTTCATAGGGGGTCCCAAGGCCCACATTAGGTACTTTTGTCAGCCCCGTACCTGTTTTAGATGTGGAGAGCAGGGGCACGAAGCCAAGTCGTGTCCCAACAGACGATGTGGGAAATGCTTGCAGTTGGGGCACGGCAAGGCAGTGTCCCAACGAGGTACGGTGCAACCTCTGTGGGGAGGAGGGACATGTGTTTGGTGCCTGCCCCACATCGTACTCTGCTCATGTCAGTGCGGATGTGGGGTCGGCACCTGAACCCTCGCAGACAGGCCCACAGTATTCAACTCAAGAATTAGAGGAGGCGGCACTTGAGGTGGAACAGGACTTCCTTGCCTCCAAGCAGTGTGAGGGGGGTACTGAAACTCCTGAGGTAGACTCTCTGCCACCCCTAGCAACGACACCCAGTCAAGTTGAAATAACGGCAGTAGAGGAGGACCTCGATCTGTCCTCAGACTCGGCAATGTCGGATGGCGGGGAGCCTGCCTCAGAGCCTCCTCCAAAGGATCCACCTTCGGGGGAGGGTTGGTTTGATTTGTGTGAGGGGGAGGGGCCAGAGCCTGCACTGAAGAGGTCGGCCTCGGTGTTAGACAGGGGAACCCATCACTCTGGGACGCCCGTACCAAGCCCACGGATTAAAAAGATAAGGTCCCAGCCAGACTATTTGGTGTGAATGGTATGTGCCCGGTTTTCTTTTGGGTTTCTGTTCTGTCTGTATCTGTGCTCATGCATGCTACAAAGTTTGGTAGTTCAGGGTAAATAGGTTTGCCTTTGTTCCACAGTAGGTCCGTCCGGCTGCGGGCATGTGAGAAGCGCATCACCTTGTTAATATTGTAAATAGTGGGGGTTGGCCACATTAAAATTTGTTGCTGGCCTGGTGTGTGTAGTTGTCCTCGTGTTTATGACACGTCAGGTGTTTTTGTTCCGGTGAGAAGTTTTTTGTATTCAAGCAGTCAAGAAGGGTCACACTTACTTTACTTCCAAATGATGACATTAACTTCTGCTGAAGATATCCTGCAAACATTCATGAACACTGCATTTCACTTGTGCTTGCTTGCCACTGACCTAGTAACCATGTGCTTTTTAAGTACGTAGAAACAGGCACTGAGAAACTAAAGAACCCCAAACCCAAACAAAATCCGTCGGATTTTTGTTCCGGAGCACGTCCGTTCCCGGGCGCGTAGGGGGCGCCCGTGGTTACAAAAAGCATTGTACAGACTCAACCTGAACACTCTTCTGTTAATGTAAATGGGTATGTAAATAGTTTTGCCTAGTGAGATTGTAAATAGTACTGTGTAACTGGCTTGGGTTCGCGATGGATTTATACAAAGTTAACACAGAAATTTCGGTTTGGGTTTTGTTCCTCAGTGCCTGTTTCTATGTACTTAAAAATCTGCTAACCTGTAGTTTTGCGTGAATAAATTTGTAAATTGTCTTAATGTAATTAACCTTTGTATATAGTCCTTTGTTCATAGTAACACAATTTTATGTTTGTAGGTGCATGTAAATAGTTTGCTGTTGCGTATTTGCCCGGTCCGGTTTGGGTTCTCGCCCTTTGTTTCTAGTGCCCGTTTCTACGTACTTAAAAAGAAAAAGCACATGTGGCATGAGGACTAATTAACATTGTTAAAGCGTGGGGATAATGAGGTTACCCTTTGCCACAACTGCCTCCGGGACACCCTTGGGCAAGGTGCGCCTGTATTTTTGGCCCAGTTTTGTTCAGTTTCTTGTTGTGTAAATAGTGTATATAGTGTACATACTGTAAATATAGCAAGTTGACTCCACCCCGGACCCCCTCGTGGCAGGTGGAACCCGCCCCGGACCCCTCGTGGCCCCTTGGGGCAGTTTGTGATGATTGTTTGGTCTGGTGTTTTGGTTTTTTGGTTGTTGTTAGGTGGTGGTGGTTTGGTCTGGTGTTGTCTTTCGTTGGCGGTATGTAGTAATATTGGTTTAGGGTGGCCGGGGGGAGGTTCGTTTGTGGGGTATTGGGTTGTCAGTGTGTGTGTGGTTCTATTGTTGTAATGAACATAATTTTCTGTTTGATTTGGTGGTGTGTGGATAGTTTTGCCTTTGTGTTCCTGTCTGATCCGGTTTGAGTTTTTGTTTTTTGTTTGTTGTGTGCCGTTTCGATGCACTTAAAAATCTAACATTTCTACAGGTGATGCATTCTATCCACACTTGTGCATACGTTCTGTTGTTAAAGTTACTGGAAGGTTCTAATTGTGTGTGGCAATTCTTGAGTTGAATGCAGAGGGGGAGTGCTTCACTAATGAGGTCACTACAACCATTGTCTTTTAACACAGTAAACGCCTGTGGGGGAGGGACACTAACCTCAGACGAAAACTCCAACTTAACAATTGTGCTATCCCGACTTCCGGGCATAGCACCAGTTTGTGTGGCTCGAGGCCACGAAAGGAGAAAAAAACCTCAACTAGTTTTACAAAGGACAAAAAAGAGGATGAAGTAAGAAAAACACAAGCTACACAGAAACAAGGCGCGGTCGCAAACACATGGACACGACCGGACCTACTTATCAACTACAACACAAGCACGCTATAAGGTTTTAGACACAATTGCAATATATAGTACAGAGTTTTTGTTTTTTGTTTGTATGTGCCGTTTCGATGCACTTAAAAAGCATAGTACAGCTATCGTCCTGGGTAGGACGTTAAATAGCATCCGGTTGTGGAGCTTGTTAAAGCGTGGGGATAATGAGGTTACCCTTTGCCACAACTGCCTCCGGGACACCCTTGGGCAAGGTGCGCCTGTATTTTTGGCCCAGTTTTGTTCAGTTTCTTTTTGTGTAAATAGTGTATATAGTGTACATACTGTAAATATAGCAAGTTGACTCCACCCCGGACCCCTCGTGGCAAGTGGACCTCGCCCCGGACCCCTTGGGGCAGTTTGTGATGATTGCTTGGTCTGGTGTTTTGGTTTTTTTGGTTGTTGTTGGGTGGTGGTTTGGTCTGGTGTTGTCTTTCGTTGGCGGTATGTAGTAATATTGGTTTAGGGTGGCCGGGGGGAAGTTGGTTTGTGGGGCATTGGGTTGTCAGTGTGTGTGTTGTTCTATTGTTGTAATGAACATAATTTTCTGTTTGATTTGGTGGTGTGTGGATAGTTTTGCCTTTATGTTCCTGTCTGATCCGGTTTGAGTTTTTGTTTGCATGTGCCGTTTCGATGCACTTAAATAGCACAGCATAGTACAGCTATCACACAGTGATATACGTTGAGCACGGTAAAACGACGAGAGCGAAACGAAAACACTTCTGCTCCCGTCGAAGACCTGAACTGAACGTAAAAAGCAGAGCACACCTTTGTATATAGTCCTTTGTACATAGTAACACAATTTTTGTGCTGTTGCCTTCGGGCGTGGTGTTGCCTTCGGGCGTGGTGTTGCCTTCGGGCGTGGTGTTGCCTTCGGGCGTGGTGTTGCCTTCGGGCGTGGTGTTGCCTTCGGGCGTGGTGTTGCCTTCGGGCGTGGTGTTGCCTTCGGGCGTGGTGTTGCCTTCGGGCGTGGTGTTGCCTTCGGGCGTGGTGTTGCCTTCGGGCGTGGTGTTGCCTTCGGGCGTGGTGTTGCCTTCGGGCGTGGTGTTGCCTTCGGGCGTGGTGTTGCCTTCGGGCGTGGTGTTGCCTTCGGGCTTGGTGCTGCCTTCGGGCGTGGTGTTGCCTTCGGGCTTGGTGTTGCCGTCGGGCGTGGTGTTGCCTTCGGGCGTGGTGTTGCCCTCGGGCGTGGTGTTGTCTTTGGGTGTGTGGTGGATGTGGGTGTGTGGTCTTTGTGGGGCCTTGTTTTTAGTTTGGCTGTGGGGAGGTTGGTCTGCGGGGTGTTTGGGTTGTTGTCAGTGTGTGTGTGTGGTTCTATTCTTGTAATGAACATAATTTTCTGTTTGATTTGGTGGTGTGTGGATAGTTTTGCCTTTATGTTCCTGCCCGATCCGGTTTGAGTTTTGTTTTTTGTTTGTATGTGCCTTTTCGATGCACTCAAAAAGCCCCCCCCCCCCCCCCCCACACACACACACACAATTTCTTGTTTGTAGGTGCATGTAAATAGTTTTGCTGTTGCGTTTCTGCCCGGTCCGGTTTTGGGTTCTCGCCCGTTGTTTCTCAGTGCCCGTTTCTACGTACTTAAAAAGTATACAATTTCTGTTGATAGGGAAATACATAAAAGCTTGTGACAGAAGACTTAATACAGAAGAATATTAATTAATGAATTAATAAATCCATTTATTTTTTCTTCTTCTCTCCAACACTGACAACAAAGCAAAAACCATCTATAAAATATCTGGAAAAGGACGTTTTCATATTTAAATACTCCTTTGAGCTTGAAATGCAAAATTTTACAAAATTTAAGCATCACAAATTAATCTTATGCAGACAAGGAAAGAAGAAATGCAGTTCCTTCCCATAGTAACCATACCCAAATTCCTAGTACCCCCACTCACTGGAGATATTAATACCAACTGGAAAACCTCTTATGAGCCTTTTTCAGGCAGCTGCAGATAACTTCACAGGTAAATTATGATAGATCAATATTGAGGACTATTTTTATCTGAAACTTTATCGATGACAGCACTTTGAAGTTGGTTAGTTTCATGTGGTATGGAAGCTAATGAACAGACCTGTTAATAGTTTACTAGGAAGAGAAGAAATTGCAAGTGGAATACTCCAACAATGCAAAAGATAAATGACTACACTCATAGAAAAGTCTATGATCTTGGCCCCATGGTTCACAGTATGTATGTGTCCAATAGGTATTTTCTAACGAATCACAAGTCAACTGGCCTAGAATATATTTAGTAGTAGTTAAGTAGACCAGATATCATAACAGCATGTGGATATTGTTGGTAGGATAAGGTTTAAATAGAATAACTACAAAGATCTTTGACACAGAATAAATTCTGTGCTGACATATTTAATTTGTTTGCTCCACACAACCCCCACCTCCCTCACCTCCAGCTTACCATAGATGCAAACTCCTAAAACTTGCACTTACCCTCAGAAGGGTACGTACAGCACTCATACATGAAGAAAAGAAGAACTGATACCAAAATCTCACAACCTACATTACTCATACATAGTATAACTAGACGTTATAATAAAAGAAACAAAATGTGAGTACGTACAATACATCTCTAGTATACCTAAAAATCTTGTGGGGTGACTGTTTCCCAAATTTTTCTTCCAAAGTCTAACATGGCTGGTCAACACTCTGCTGACATAATAAACGTACAATGGCCAATTCTCACTGAAAGTGATAACAACCTGTCTCTTTAGTATTAGTTTCAAGTTTGAATAAAATCCAGGCAAGAATCTCTGAGATTGATGGAATGCAAGTCAAACACAAAAACTTTGAATGATATCGCTAAAGCATCCAGTAGCCTTTTGGAAGGCAAATCTCTCCCTTCAATCATGACAAAAGCTTCCAGCAAACAGATTACTGTGGTAGGCCTATACTTCTAGTTTATTAAGTCATTGAAAAAGCATGCAGTGGAAATACTTGTTTTAAGAGCTTCCTGGGGCTCTACTGTTGCACTCACAGCACTTAAAACATGTTTTAGTGGTATTAAATAATGCAGTGTACACAGAAATAAACAGCATGTAGGAACATACTTCTTAACCAAATTTAAAATTACATGTCACAATAAGTCATATAATGCTGTGAACATCATGGCTGAAGAAGCGTATCGAAAGTCAGTCTCGTGCATTTGGTCTACAAAATCCCTTAGTGTATATAGTGTACATACTGTAAATATAGCAAGTTGACTCCACCCCGGACCCCTCGTGGCAGGTGGACCCCGCCCCGGACCCCTCGTGGTCCCTTGGGGCAGTTTGTGATGATTGCTTGGTCTGGTGTTTTGGTTTTTTGGTTGTTGTTGGGTGGTGGTTTGGTCTGGTGTTGTCTTTCGTTGGCGGTATGTAGTAATATTGGTTTAGGGTGGCCGGGGGAGGTTGGTTTGTGGGGCTTTGGGTTATCAGTGTGTGTGTGGTTCTACTTTTGTAATGAACATAACTTTCTGTTTGATTTAGTGGTGTGTGGATAGTTTTGCCTTTATGTTCCTGTCCGATCCGATCCGGTTTGAGTTTTTGTTTTTTGTTTGCATGTGCCGTTTCGATGCACTTAAAATTTTACAAGATCCCTTTTTACATAACAGTCCATATTTAAGATTGGAAGCTTTAAACTCTTCTGTTAAGCTTCTATCAAAGTACAAGAGATTTGGTGCTATTGAAAGGAAGTAACAATAATTTAGTCTTTGATCAGTCCGAAATGAAATTTTCGTGTCTAGCCCAACCTCATGGAATGACCCATTTGGGAACTGAACTCCCCATATGGAAATTTCATTTCATGTACGGAAAATTTAACTTTGTATGGGGGAATTCAAGTACTTCATGTGGGACCGAAAACTCCCAGAGGGAAAGTTTTCACACATGTTCCTGAAGGAAGTTGTACAGGAATAATGTGGGGTTTCTATTATAAGGGAATGCTTGCACATAAAGTATTCATTATAGAATGCATGACCTCGTTTACTTGCGCAAGGCACCAGGTAATACAACAATGTAACTGAAATTTAAATGAAGAACTTTCAGCCAACATGGAACTTCTTTTCAGGCTCCACTTTTACAAACCTTGTTAACTAAATGAACATAAACATAGAAAACAACACTGTTGACTGTTGTACAACACAGCTCTTCAAACATCTGATGACGCAGCTGGTGGACACTCTGAAGACACTATAAACGTACGGAGGCTTCTAACTGATGGAGGGGATGCCTTGCCTTTATCTTCCATCATTTTGAACACAACTTTTGAATAAAATCCCACGTCGAATAACACGCTTTTGGGTACTGGAGGTCAAATATGTAGAAACTTTTGCAACAGGTATCAAGAGCATCCATTATCTTGGCAAATGGCAAGGCTCTACCCTCAATAATAAAAGACTGGGCTGGTTCAGCTTTATAGTCCCCAAGTGCAAGCACAAATGGCTGCTTGTGGTATCCAATAGAGTCCGTTACGAAGCACGGAATGTTTGTTCCAACCTGCACGAAGAACACCAAATAGAAAATATAAAAGTATTTGAATAACTATAGTGAACAGTCAATTGCCTGGACCTGTTGGAAGAAGTTGTAAAATAACTACATGTACTCAAGTTCAAAATACATTCAAATTCTGCTAAATGAAACTAGTTAGCAATGTGTAATAAAACTTAACTGATTCAGGGCATATCTGATGGCTTCCTAGAGAGCCACTGGCTGGTTGTTCGGACTGTTCGTCTAGCTAGCATGTTCCTTATTGCTCCACATTTGAAACCTTAATTCAGTTTTTCATGACTCGGACGTCACTCTATTAAACTTCAACGTAACATTCATCAGAACATACTATAATGCATCCAGACACCAGTTGAGAGAAATATGTACACTACATACTAAAGTGAATAAAAGAAGATATAATCCTACCTTGATATGTTAACCAAATATAAACTTTGTATAAAACTGGTTCCTATTGTTTTACAGCATAAAAATATCGGCGAGCTCTGTTATACAGGATTTCAGATTGTGAATGTTAGTGATCTCAGATGAACTTGTACCTTTGAAACTTAATATGAAAAGTATATATCCTATCTCGAGATGTAAGTATTAAAGTTCATGAGTTTGACCCAGTGATTCTAGATGACCTTAGACCACCAAAACAATAATTTTCTCCATTTCAATACGATGCGGCAGGAAGGAACGGCATGCCTATTGCTAGGCCCACCCTAACTTTAGACCACCATATCAGATATTATCACTGCCAATACATTTAAGACCATGCTTAACATTTACATGATAACATTAGCCTACCTGAAGGCCTCAACTTTGGCTAGTCCCAAATTAGGCCTAGGTGTTATCTATCCTACACTAGGCTAATACTAAGTAGGCCTAATTAACAGGCCTACTACTACCTCTATCCTTAATCCTAGCATACTCATACTGTGGCCTAACGTTAGGGGCTAGTTAGCGTTAGGCTAATCCGTCCGTCTAGGGTAGGACGTCACGTCGCACAGAACAAGTGTTTCTAACCACCTTGAAAAGTTTCTATTAAACATGGGAGATTCCATACTTCCAGAATCTCACGGGTGTACGGATCCATTTCACAGTCTTACCACTTTACTTGCAGCGGTCAGTTAATGTCAAGAGCGTTGCATGCATGGATATGATTGCAGCATGCATATGCATATGGCCGGCGAGTACGTAGTACGTACGTGGTGCAGGTAGTCGCGTGCAGTAACGGTTTACATGTATCATACATGAGCATGAGACACTGCTTTTTAAGTGCATCGAAACGGCACATACAAACAAAAACAAAAACTCAAACCGGATCGGGCAGAAACATAAATGCAAACTATTTACAAACAACTAAATGAAACAGAAAATTATGTTCATTACAGTAATAGAACTATATGTACATATATTTACATACAGATATATACATATTTACAACATACTTACAACTTAAATACCTCACAAGCCACCTATGTACAACACAGTCCTATTTACAAAATACAGTAGTTCCATATTTACAAACAAAATCAATATTTTCAAGTGCTTTTTTTACGTGCACAGAAACGTGTGCCCTCCAAGCGCACCGAAACGACACACACAAACAAAAACAAAAACCCAAACCGGACCGGGCAGAAACACAAATGCAAACCACTTGCAAACAACCAAATCAAACAGAAAATCACGTCCATCACAGAAACAGAACCACATGTACAGACATTTACACACACATATATACATATACACATATATACATATTTACAACTTAAGTACCTCACAAGCCACCTATGTACAAACACAGCCCTATTTACAAATTACAGGCCATCTACAATCATAATATTTACAAATTAACTATCACCCGGCCCGCCCGCACCGAAACAAGTGGGCCCCAACACCTGCCGAACGTCGACCTTGGCAAACGGACGAAGTCGGCCTCCACCCTAAGCTTAATTTCCGTCCTAACCGACGCCAAGACGACGTCCGCAGGCTTCCCCTCTCCCCTAAACACAATATTACACCGGTCTCTCCACAAGGCCAGCTTTATGAAGGCCGACACAAAGGTAAGTGCATGAGCATGAGCATGAGCATGAGACACTGGGCCCAAACCGGTTCCATCTGGTTGTAGTGGTCATGTGATATGAATCACCCAATCAAAATCTTAGTCTTTACATGACCCATTTTGCTTGGTCATGGGTTTTGTGTAAATGTGGGGCTATTGCGTAATTCACCTGCAAGTATTGACCCATTTTTGGGCAAATCGTGATTGACCAAGCACATAGGTCGCCGAAAATGACCCAGCACTTTATGCAGTGTGGTTATCAGACAAATATGTTGTATGTATCGCTTACCACAGGCGCCAGTATAGTATTAGTTAGTTAGATGAGGTTTAACGTCCCAGTTTCCAACCAATTGGTTCAAGTCGAGACGACCACGGCCTTTTTTCCAGTTGTGGCTCACTGGCTTGTTTTCCCTACTCCGGAGCTCCCAGGTGGGACCTGTTCTATTCAGCCAGTCTAGAACGGGACCACTGTCAGGTGGTGTCAGTTAAGTCAAAGTTTGTCCCTTGGGGACGTTGTTACTCCTTCGGAGAGCAGAACTCCTTCAGGGGTATTGTTTGGTTTTCTCCCCTGGCTCTTCGCCAGAGAGTCAGGGGACTTGGAAAAAAGCCATTGCTTATATAGTATTAGTAGTACAGTACACACGGACATCGCAGTGGGTCCACAGGGGTACAAAACGTACTGTCAAAGCATGCATCCTGAGACATTATAACGCACACAACAGATGTCGCATGTAGGCTATACAGTATTGAAGTCCTGATAAGCAAAGCAAAGTCGGCTAGTTAACTGGTCCACCGGAGGGCGCTTCAGTCCTACGCACAACCGACTTCGTCGGCTGGGAAACCGATTTTTGAGGCAAGCCAATGCCAAGTGGGAGGAAAGCCGGAGTACCCGGCTGGAATAGACCACTCTGCCACTCGACGACCCAGAAGTCCTGATCATAGTGTTTACATATATACACGTAAAGTCCGTACAAATTCATTCCCCGAATTATTATGAGGTGCGAGATCCATAAAGCCATGCGTTTTACATAATCATGTTACATTTTTTTTTTTTTTTTTTTTGTACTATTTGCGGTGGGTGCTATAAATCGGAACGTTCCGATTTTTTACTATGTACGGACTCAAAATCGGAATGGTTCCGATTAAATCGGAACGGTTGGCAGCCTCTATCCACCACACCCAGCAAAGGAAACCAAAGTCTTTGCCACCGCTAACAAACAGAAACCACCACCATACCCACCATCAACGATCACAACAACACAAGGCAAAACAATACACGCCCAAAGGCAACAACACGCCCAAAGACAACACACCCGAGGGTAATCGCAGCGCGGATGGATACGGGGGGGGGGGGGGCACCTGCCACACTCAAATCACTAGTTATTGTTTATATACATACAACAAAAATAAAACTCCCAAAGAGATCGAACGAGCCCAGCGGGGGATCGGGAACGTCCACTCTCTTCGGGAGTGTTTAACCGGTGAAGTCACGGAACTTGTGAGGACGCTTTCGTTGTACGGCAAAAGACCGGTTGATTGGTGTCTCCGTACGTACAGTGTGCATTCTGCTGCAGAAGTTATAGCTTATTTTATCCGTTTTTCGAAAGATTAGGAGTAATTTTCACAACAGTCATAAGCCATGGTAAGCTTAAGTATTTTGTTCTATACCCTAACTTGAGAACTTGTAGTTTCTTTGCCAATACTTGGGGAAAAAGCAGTGCCGTGATGTTTGTATTACGCGCAGGTACTCTGTTACCGTACAGGCTAGCCAAATCAATGGATTCAGTCCAGATCGGCATCGGACGTCATTTTCCCTTACTTTTATTTCTATTGTTCAAGTTGAGACGACCACGGCTTTTTTTTCCAGTTGTGGCTCACTGGGTAATATGTACAAACACTCCCAGCCCACCCGCCAAATAGGAATAGGCTATTTACAAAGGAAAAACTATTAGATTACTTATCTGTAATTACTGCGAAAACTGCTTGTTAAGTGTAACGCAACGAGAGCTTTTTACGTACGTAGAAACGGGTACGAGGAAACAAAGTAGAACTTAAACCTGACCGGACAAAAACATAACTCTGAACTATTTACAGAACATACATACATACATACAACGGCACATACAGCCAAAAACAAAACTGCGAAAACTTTGTTCTCTACGAAGCTTAGGACAACTCAAGTTTTCTATTCCACCGCACCAAGCTGCAAAAGTTACACAACGATTAAGCTGCAAAAGTTACACAACGATTTAGCCCCCTGTGGGCTGGGGGTTGTAGAATATGCCCACGGTATTTCCCGCCTGTCGTAAGAGGCGACTGCAGGGAAGGACTTGCACCGTATTCAAACTTTGCTTGACACTATATAACACATTTGTGTTGGTGTGTCGTTAAATTTCATCTAACGATTTACAGTTGAGCTCGGCCAAACGACGCTTCTTACCTACTTAGAAACGGACACGAAAGTTGTTTGGGTTTGAAACAGCATACGTGTCTCGTTTGGCTGTGCTCGGCTTACAGAAAAAGAATCAAAAAGACAGTAAAAAACCCCACTAGGCCTAATTGCAGTTGTTTGAAAAAATTCTTGTGTACATTTTATCTTAGGATAGAGGGTTGGAATGTTACGCACTTTAAGTAAAATAATGGAGATTGCGGAGACAAAGAAGGAAAAATAGGCCTAATCGAAAATGTCACGGCAATTGATTCCTGTATGCATCCTTTTCTGTAACCTAGGCTTACTTTCGAATTTCTGGTGATCAGCACGATTTGCTGAAAATATTGCCACGTTTTTCACTGGTACCGTTGAGCGATTTCGAATCATGAGATTGGGCATCCCACGAGACCGAACGTCCGCGAGACCGAAAATCAAAAACAAAAAGGGTCCACGAGACCGAAAATGAGAAAAGGTCCGCGAGACCGAAAATAACAAAGAGTCCGCGAGACCGACATAAGTATCAGCCCGCCGTACTGCTACGCTCCGCTTTAAATTAATGCTGGCACCCTGAAGTATTTATCCTTTGCAAACTTAGTGCGTCGCCCTTGCAACACCACCCTTCTTGGGCCTCGTGCACTTTCCTTCAAAGCTCCGTTTTCTCCTGAACAAATGTGTTCTCGGTGCCGTCGACAGCCAGATGCCGTTTGCCTACTTTGTCCGTTATTGGGGTGGATTATCATTCCGTTGGTTCTTTCCTACCCAGTGTAGCAGCAGTGTACCTCACAATTGGAGGTCAACTAGGCCGGGTGACGGTTAACCTGTAACTATTGTTTGTATCCAATAGTTTTTTCCTTTGTAAATATTCCTGTGTGGTGGATGGGCTGGGAGTGTTTGTACATATAAGCCACAGAAATTTTCGTTTTGCCAGCTCAATGTAAAACATTTTGTAAATAGTTCATAGTTGCGTTTTTGCGGTCCGGTTTTGGGTCTTTCTGTTTCCCTTACAAAAAAAAAACCATTGGTTTCCTTAAGGAAATAGCCAAATTCCTTAAGGGAGTGGTCATTTCCCCAACAAAATTCCCATAAAGCAACAGGAAATGGCTATTCCCTTAAGGGAATGATACAAAACCCCAAAACAACCTATGGGAAAAACACTTTCCCCGAGTCACTTCTTCGGGAAGTAGCCTACTTCCTTAAGGAAATGGTCATTTCCCCAAGAAATTCCCCATAGATCAACAGGAAATGGCTGTTCCCTTAAGGGAATGATACAAAACCCCGTAACAACCTTCATTTCCCTATGGGAATTAACACTTTCCCCCAAGTGACTTCTTCGGGAAGCTTGAAAACTGCATGGGAAACTGCATTCCCCATATCAAACTGACAGGAAATGGCTACTCCCTTAAGGAAGTGAAACAAAACCCCACAACAGTCATCATTTCACCATGGGAAATCTCATTCAGCTTCAGACTTACAGGAAATCACTATTCCCTTAAGGAAATGCTACAAATCCCTGCAAAAACTTTCGCTTCCCTGTGGAAAGGGTAAAATTGGAGGGGAATCATGGGATTCCCCATCAATTTATATCTCTCGTTCGTTCAAGCAGAAAGCTGAAAAATGTTACAGATGCTGCTTTTCATGCTAAAAAAAAAAGGATGTTCAGAATGTACATGCCAGATGTACAGGTAATCCTTAAGAAATAATGCAAGCCTTGTGACATTTGTTGCATTGAAAAGATTAAGCCTTCTTCAATCATAGTAGCGTTTGCAGCAAACTCGGAAGTAATATTGAGGAAATGACACAATATCCAAAGCAACCTTTGGTGAATAGCAACATGTTGCAGAAATAATGAAAATGGGATTTTTATTAAGATTAATGAACAATTTATTATTGTAGTGCGCGTGCGCGCTACAATCTTGGCGTTGCACGACAGGCTAGGCGTACCTACATGACTGAACGTTGAAACTGGAAGTTCCACACTGTTTCGGTCCGTTTTTACTATCGGTACTAGCAAAGTGCAGGCAGCTAATGTTAAGTTTGTCCATCATTTTTTACCGCTTTCTTGCACACATTCTAAATTAGTCCCGACAAAGGACTCCTTCATAAACAGAAACAGCTTGTAATGAAGAGTTAAATGTTACTAAATGAAATGCCGATGGTCTTTATTTCAGAAAAAAATTCAGTTGAATTTGCGCTTGCTTACTCATTAACACAAATAGACTACATAACTTGAAATTCGCCAACGAAGTAATCAGCGGATGAATTTATCGTAAAGTTTAATGTGATGGGAGCTAGATATGCAGTGTTTCCACTCTTTCCGAAAAAACCCGAAATTCGGGAAATCTGGGTAGCTCCTCGGGAAATTTTCGGGAAGGGTAATTTCGGGGAAATCTGGAAAAAGGCGCATGTAGTATGGAAATGACGTATGGCTTGACAGAGTGAAATCCTGGATCAGCCATTAAATTAGCATAAAAGAAGCGTTTTTGAGAATATCAGGAAATATCAAGCCGATTTCAGGAAATTGTAGATTCCACTTCAGGAAAAATGAATCAAGAGTATGGAAGCACTGCAGGATATGTACGGGCGGCGTCACCTTCAATGCAATGTGCACAGTTTATGGTATACACTGTATGTACAGGTCACTAATCTAAGCTCTCAAGGTGTTACACTGCTCATCAGTTTTCTCACTTCAAGGTAAGCTTTCAACTTCTTTCAAGTGTCTGCAATTGTAATAATTGTTTCTTTGTTTCTGGGCGTTGCAGAGGCTTGGAGATACCGGTGTGACAGGCCAGTCAAGCAAACCTTTCACACTCAAATTTACAGTGTGATCCAGCCTTGCCTAGGCTAGGTCTACGGATAGATTAGCCCGGCTTACGCTAACATTGACCTAGCCAGTTTTTTGTTGGCCGAAATTCGCATTTTACACTGAAGGCTTTTTATACCACATCATCATTACTGGGGTTGGAATACTAGGCAACAGTAGACCCTAGGGCCTAGCCTGCAGGAACAAAATCAGGTACGTGGTTGCAGGTAGGCGAAATGCCTACCTAACCCCTGCTTTTTATTGCACCACATCATTGAACTTCATATAACTTATGCGTAGGCTGCACCTACCAAGCCAAGGCTCACATAGCGTAAATATTTTGGATGTATAGGCCTTAGCTAAATAGTTGGTTCAAATACTTTACTGTAACAATCTTCCAAATTCAACGTGTAACGTTAGAACAGTAACAACAAGTCAGATGTGTGATTCCAGGTTCATGCCTAACCCTACCTAAATTAGTATCTTGCACAATAATTCTCCTTTCAACTTTTTTCAAGTACCTGCTATTGTAAAAATTGTTTCTTTGTTTCTGGGCATTGCAAAGATTTGGAGATACCAGTTAGACAGGCCAATCAAGCAAATGTTGCCCATTCAAACTCACAGTGTGATCCAGCGTAGCCTAATGAAGCCTTAGGGTTAGATTATGTTACGCTAGTATTGACCTAGCCATCTGTGTTGTTTATCAGGGCTTTTTGTTGGCTGAAATTCGCATTTAACACTGAATGCCTTTTGTAGGCAGCACCTAGGCCTAGGCTCACATAAATATTTTGGATGTATAGGCCTTAGCCAAATAGCTTGTTAAAATACTTTGACTGTAACAATCTTCCAAATTCTACATGTAGAATTTAGCGGGAATAGTTCTTGAACACTTGGTTCAAATAATACCAGGCCTAATGCAGTAACAACTAGTGAGATGTGTGGTTCCAGGTACTGTACATGCCTAAGTGTACCTTAATTAATATTAACTTACCTTATTAACTTAACTTTTTTCTTTTGTGTTTATGGTCAGTATTTTTCTCATCGCAACTTGCCAGTGTATTTAATCTTGACAGTTACACATTTTGATTGTGGTTTATTCTGAACATTCCAGCAGAGAGTGAGGCCAAAGTACTGTAAATTGTAATTTCTCAAACAAAGCATTTCAAGTGCATGTGGCTACTTTTTCAATTGCATAGCAGGTTTGTGGATTGTTTTACACTGACTTTACAAATTTCAACTTTTTTACATAGGCTACAACAGTTTTTTGTGAGGTCATGATGTCAGGCACTTTTTTCTGATCTCTGGTCGGAGGAATATTATGCTCTACAGACTATTGAAAATTTTTCATACTTATTGGCACACACTAATCTTGCACTTGGTTTCCTCCCTCTGCTTTTATTGCTACTACTTCCCTTCCTTTCAGTTGTACAAAATCATTGCATACAGTGTTTGCAAGAGACTTTTTAAATAGATCATTCTGTTACTTTGGAAGTTTCCTTCAGTCTCATACTTTTCCTTGACAGTTTCCTCCCACAAGGAATGTTACCATAGTTTCATATTGTTACCTTCATTGTACATATTTTCAGTTGAAGTTTCCAATTACCCCTGTTGTTGCCTTCAACGTTTCCTTCAACGTTTCCTTCAATCTCATATCTTGCTGTCACTGTTTCCTTTTTTGGTCGCATCAAAATCATTGCACGTGTTTGCAAGAGAGTTTTTAAATAGCTCATTCTGTTACCTTGGAAGTTTCCTTCAGTCTCATACCTTTCCCTGACGGATTTCTTTCCACAAAGTAGGTTCCATTGTTTCATATTGTTACCGTCATTGTACGTATTTTCGATTGAAGTTTCCAGTTATTCCTGTTGTTGCCTTCAACATTCCTTCAGTTTCATATCTACCTGTCACTGTTTCCTTTTTGGTCACATATATTGCTCAGTCTTGTACTTTTCACCTGGCTGTTTCCTCTCAGACAGTACGTTTACTATTGTTTCATATTTTTACCTTCTTTGTGCATATTTTCAATGCAGCTTTGCAATTACTGAGATTGTTACCTTGAATCATTCCTTCAATCACATATATCTTGCTGTCATTGCTCCCTTTTGTACCCTCATATTTTGCTCAGTCTTTTACTTTTTCCCTGGCCATTACCTCTCAGACAGTACAATTTAAATACTATTGTTTCAATTTTTACCTTCATTATACAACTTTCCACATTTCTAATTACTCTTGTTGCCTTGAATCTTCCCTTCAGTCTCATATTTTGCTGTCATTGTTTCCTTCTGAGTGTCATTTTTGGGCTCACTCTCCTACTTTCCCCTCACCATTTCATCTTGGACAGTATATATACTATTGTTTCGTATTGTTACTTTCATTGTACATATTTTAAATTGAACTTTCTAATTACCGCTGTTGTTACCTTCAACGTTTCCTTCAGTCTCATATCTCGCTGGTACTGTTTCCTTTTGTCATTTCATATTTTGCTCTCAGTTTTTCCTTTGGTTACCTTTGTTACCTATGTTTCTTCCATTTAAACTGTTGCTTTAATACCAGCCCTTGTAAATTAATGGTTACATCTGCTTTGTGGTGGTACTCCTTAGTGTTGTACTGTAACTGTTCAGTTGTATTGTTGTTTCAGTTTCAAGTTTGTTCAAGTGCAGGTATTTCCCTTTCACATGATACAGTCCATTATGTCAATATTTGCATTTTGTTAACAATCTCCTGTTATTTTGATGATTCATCTCTCTAAATAAATTGCTACTCCAGCACATAATGGCAACTTCAACATTAGTTCAGGGTTCTTTCCATCAAGGATCTGAATGTTTTTCAGCAAAAACCAGAGGGAAACAATGCATGCCTAATTGTCTGGTATTTCTATCCATGTGCCAATTCAAATTAAAAACTTTCAGTTCATCAGAAGATGTTGACCACATTTTATTCCTGGGTGATAACATGTATTCTTGGATTTGCCATCATCTCACTCCATGTAACCAGTGGTTACTCGTTACAGATTTACCAGTAAATTTTATGCTTGCAGACACATGTTTTTCTTGGTCATTAGTGAGGACTCTTTCTGGAATTGTGTCAGGTACATCAAAGAATGTGACAGATGAGCATAACATCTTTACTATCACAGGTGCTTTACAGAAAGCTTTTGACTCTTTGCCAACTTGTATATTTGTTAGTAAAGGTAATGCAGTGGCTATTTATTATGACCATACTACTTCATCATATTTGTTGTTTGATTCCCATAGTCGAAGTAGTGAAGGCTTTCTTCAACTTGATGGTAAGAGCATTGTACTGCAATTCAGAAGTGTCATAGCTCTCAGTGCACATTTGGAGGCATTGTTATTGTCACTGTCGGGAGACACCCTTGAATGTCAGTTTGACCTACACTTAATTGAAATTCAATCCCAGCCTTCTTATGTGTTTCAAAAACTGCCCAAAGTAAAACAGTGCATGTTACGATGTCCAAAACATTCAGTTTCATCTATTGGTTATCCAGTTGACAAACAGGCACACATGTCTAATGTGTCAAATTTTATGGAAGAAAGACTTGCACAAGTGATCATTTTTCTGTCTTATTGTGTACTAATTGCACCAAATCTGCTTACCACTAATCACTTTTATGAGATAATACATATTGCTCCTCATTTACTTATGTTCCTCAAGAAAAAGCATTGTTGAAGTCTTCAAGTAATAGAGTAATGGACATTCTGTCCAAAATGTATTACACATTTAGTGGAAATTACCTTTGTGCAAGAGCAGCAAGACAGTACGAAGGAACTGTACAAACAGATGCTCATATCTCGCACAGAGCATGTGAACAGTTGCAGTTGATTCATGCATTAGCTTTGACTGCATGTGATTCACATCTGTGCATTTGTATTACAGACAAAACAATGGCTATAAATTATGACACACAGTTGAAAACATTTCAGCTATTCATTCCTCAGCTTGTACTGCCAAACCCTCATTGTGGTAATTTGGTTTCAGATTTTTTCATGTCATTCAAGAATATTTATGATCTTTGCAGATACATTAAAGAAGAAACCATTGCTGCAACAGAATGCAAATTTTCACTGATCCCGCTAAAAATCAATTGCATAACAAAGGCAGTGTATGCAAATGCCCCAACAAAAGACAAATGGCAGTTTGTTGGTAATCTGTCCAAAGCAGCTGTAATCGCAAATACTCATAACAGTCAGAAACTGCCTGTTTCTGCTCCAACATTGCAAAACCAACAGAGTATTCTCAACTTTAGCCAAAATGTGCCCAGTCATCAAGAGCATTACAACCACCAAGTTGAGACACATCCCAATACAAATAATTATCCACTCCTTACAGTTCAACAGAATGACCACTCACCATCACTTGTTGTCAGTGCAGAATTAACAAGCACAGCAGATACGGTGCATTCTGAAACAAGTAGTACAGCTCCACCTTTGGCAAATTTTCCAACTCCTCCAACCACATGTGGTGTAATTAGTCCACGTCAGTA
The DNA here is from genome assembly GCA_029531755.1 of Holothuria leucospilota. Taxonomy (NCBI): domain Eukaryota; kingdom Metazoa; phylum Echinodermata; class Holothuroidea; order Aspidochirotida; family Holothuriidae; genus Holothuria; species Holothuria leucospilota. Next base: position 28,956,680 of record CM055961.1, on the reverse strand, counting down.
CCATAAAGAATGTAATGCAATCACATCTATGCTGCACCAGTTCAAGAAATTATGTACAGAGAAGCCAATCTATCCATGTTGTATTTGTGGCAGGCTTCTATTCAGAAACCAAGTGCAAAAGTTTCATCCAACAAAACATGACCCAGAATTTTTGTCTATTTTAATCCCAAATGAAGACAACACTTCAACAAGCACAGACATGATCTGTCACTGCTGCAAGCAGAATTTAGTCAAGGAAAAGGTACCATGTCAGGCCCTCATGAACAACATGAAACCAAAGGAATTGCCACCTGAATTATCACAACTCAATTGCCTTGAAAGGCATTTGCTTGTACCAGTCATCCCATTTATGAAAATTGTTCCCTTGCCCAAAGGAGCTCAAAAAGGGATATATGGGCCAATCGTTTGTGTCCTCTCAAATGTGACATCCACTGCAGAAAAATTACCGAGACAAATAGGTGATGCAACCCTCATTAAAGTGAAACTAAAGCGCAAGTTGGAATATAAAGGACATCACCTTTATCAAGAAATTGAACCACATCGAATGCGAGCGGCCCTCTCCTATCTCAAATCTATAAATCCTCACTACCAAAATATCCATGTTCAGGAAGACAATTTTGAAATTAATACCTCACATGATACAAATGGTAGCACTGATGCAGAGGAAGAACTGTTAGTAAAAGGTAGTACGTTGAGTTCGCCAGATGTATCTACAGGTACAACTGAAACTATCACCTCTCATGGACACCAACAACTTGATTCCAATGCCACCACAGACACTAATATATCAAGTGACGAACTGAATGTTGCATCAGGAACATCCAATATATCCCAAGTGCATTGCCAAACAGACAGCACAAGCATTTGCAGTAACACCAACACATACATTAGCAAAATCAATGAAACACCAATACCTTCAAACCTTGTTCATTTTGAAACCAAACACGTAGGCCTACATCATGCACAACAAGTACCACAGTTACACCCATATCATGTTGACAATCAAAACAATGATGTTCGCACTGAAGCTGAAACACATCATTCACATTCTAATGTATCACAAACCTCTGCACCACTGTATACTTGTCTTCAGCCTACTGATCTCACACAAGTTGTGACTGAAGAAATAAATGATAGAGTGCTTTGTGTTGCTCCAGGTGAAGGTCAGCTGTTGGTCAGTATTTTCGATACAGAAGGGAAAGCATTTGCAACTCTGTTTCCAGATGGGAAAAATACCTTGAATGAAGAAAGGTCTGTGAAAATCTCTCCAAAAAGGTACTTCAATGCAAGGTTGCTTTCATACGACACACGATTTGCACAAAATGCAGAGTATATATTTTTTGCTCAGTTCACCACAGAATTACATGAAATGCTTTCATCCATATCAATCGCAATGCGTAAAGGATCAAAGAGAACCTCAACTGGCCAAATTGTCACCTCATCCATGTTACAAAACAAAGAATCCTTGCGACAAATTCTGTCAAAAGATGATGGCTATTATTTCATGAAGAAAATACGTGGCACTCCAGCTTACTGGGAATGTACCATGCGTGACCTTTTTGCTATGGTGAGACAACTTGGTATTCCAACATGGTTTTGTAGCTTCTCTGCAGCTGATAGGAGATGGCGTGAAATTGATGAAGCAATCCTTCAACAGCAAGGAAAGCCAGTTCCAGATCACATTGATTGGGATACACATTGCCAAATAATAGCTAGTAACCCTGTTACAGCTGCACGCATGTTTGATCACAGAGTGCAAGCATTTATCAATCAGGTCATCTTATCTCCTGCTCACCCAATTGGACATGTCATTGACTACTTCTACAGAGTTGAATTCCAGCAAAGAGGTTGGCCACACATACACTGCTTATTTTGGGTAAAAGATGCACCTTTGTATGGTCAGTCCCCCACACATGAAATAGAAGAATTCATCGATCTTTACATATCTTGTAAAATGCCATCTCAAGCTACTCAGCCACAGCTGTATGAAATAGTGCAAAATGTTCAGGTACACAGTAAGAACCATTCTCGATCTTGCAAGAAAGGTCACAAGACCTGTCGTTTTCATTTTCCTCGTCTGCCTTCCCAACGTACATTCATTTCCACACCAGAATCACATAGTGACGGGGTTGATGAACCAATGCCTGGCTTTAGTACTGCTGTAAAAAAATTGTGGGACTCTGTCCATCTTGACACCCATGTTTCCCAAACCATTGATGAAGCATTCAAGAATGCAGGTATTACCCAACAACAACTTGAATATTGTGTCAGAACAAAAACACAAAAAGAAGCTGTTTTCCTTCAGAGGCAACCGTCAGATATCTGGGTTAATAACTACAATCCCACACTCCTTCAAGCTTGGAATGCAAATATGGATATCCAGTTTGTCTTAGATGCATACAGTTGTATCATGTACATTGTGTCATACATAAGCAAAGCAGAACGGGAGATGGGAGATCTTTTGAGAGCAACACAGCAAGAGGCGCGTGAAGGAAATCTCAAACCAATGGAAGAACTGAAAAAATTGGGTAGTGTTTATCTTCATCATAGAGAGATTAGTGTTATGGAAGCAGTATATAGAATTACAGGAATGCACATGAAGCAGTGTTCACGTCAAGTTGTCTTCATCCCAACGGACACTGACTGTCAAAGGCTATCAATACCTCTGCATGTATTGAGAAATAAACATGAAGATACGGAAGAAATCTGGATGTCTAACTTGGTTGATAAGTACCTAGAACGCCCCAAAGAGTTAACCAATGTATGTTTGGCAACTTTTGCTTCTGAATATAGATATTTAGGGCAACAAACCACCTGTAAGAATGCTCTTTCTTTAGGTAACAGCCTTGGTATGGTAACAAAACGTACAAAAAAGCCAGCAATTATTAGGTATCCAAAAGTTAGGATCCAAAAGGACAGAGAAAAATATTACTCCAATATTTTGCGGCTCTACCTGCCAACCACTGAAAAAGAATTCACACCTGCTACATATACAACATTCGAAAACTATTTCCTACATGGATCATACAATGGCACACCTGTTAGAGATATTGTTGCAACAAATATGAAACACTTTGAACCACTTGCACTTGAACTTGAGACTTTGTGGGAAACATTGCAAGCAAATCCAAACCAGGAAGATTCATGGGCAGATCTAGCTCCACAGACGGAAATGGAAAGAATCGAAGACAAAGATGAACTTTTAGCCTACACCGAACAGTATTCACCTCCACAATGTACAAGCACAATAATGGAATTACAATCTACATTGCCAGCTAACAATACAAGTTTATCTTTCACGATTGAACAACTGCAAGTATCCTCCACACAAGCTGAAGTCACATCCATGTTGAGGACACTGAATAATGAACAGAGACAAGTATTTAACTACATGCATAAGTGGGCCAAGAATCGTATACTAGACAAGGATACAGATCCACCACATATATTTCTCACAGGAGGTGCTGGAACAGGGAAATCACAGGTCATAAAATGCATAACTCATGAACTGCGTAAATGTTTCTCCAAAATTGCAGAATCACCTGATGATATAACTGTTCTGTTACTAGCCTACACAGGGACTGCTGCCTTCAATATACATGGCCAAACCATTCATTCTGCATTTAACATATTCAAGCCAGTACTACCTTATCAACAGTTAGGACAAGAAAACTTAAATACACTTCAGGCTAAATATCGAAGTCTGCAATTGGTCATTATTGATGAAGTTTCAATGGTTGACCAAAACATGTTACTCTATATCCATGGAAGGTTACAACAAATAAAAAGAACAGCAGACACAATCATGTTTGGTAATGTAGGAATAATGGCAGTTGGTGATTTTTTTCAGATTCAACCAGTAATTGGCAAACCATTATTCCAGAAAGATCATGGAATGTTTGTAGATTTATGGGATGCATTTTCTTTGTGGGAACTGACAACTGTAATGAGACAGAAAGATGACATTCCTTATGCTCAACTATTAAATCGTCTCCGAATCCATAAGAAAGGCACCAATATTCTGCCTGATGATATGAATATGCTGCAAATGCAACTTGTACAAGAAATACCCCTGGACATCCCATTCATTGCAGCAAAGAGAATTGTAGTAGATACACACAATTCAAACATGTTGCATTCACTTGGTTCTAAGGTAGAGGTTGTACAAGCAGTAGACATAATTAGTACAAGTAATGGTACACTTAGGAAATTGAAGAAGCCATATTCAAATGCCAAAAGCACCCTACCAGCTGAAATAAGTATTGCTGTAAGAGCAAAGGTAATGCTAACAACCAACTTGGATGTTGCTGACGGTCTTGTCAATGGAGTTACTGGAAAGATCACAAGCATTTTTCATGGTAACCTACCAAATGGTCAGCCAGAAGCTGTGTGCATCTTATTTGACAATCCAGCAGTAGGTGCAAAGTATAGACAAAAATATCCCCCGCCTGCAAGAATTGATCAAGCCAGTATCGTCTTAAAACCACATAAAGAAATTTTCAAAGTTAAAGTACACCATGTGACTAGACACCAGTTTCCAATAAAACTTGCTTGGGCATTGACGATACACAAAGTCCAAGGAATGACTTTGAAAGAAGCAAGCATATCCTTTCATGGAATTTTCCAAGCTGGTATGGCTTACGTAGCACTTAGTCGTGTGTCCTCATTAGAAGGAATACATTTGAAGGATTTTGATCCAAATCTTATTTACTGCAATAATCAGGTTGAGGAGAGCATTTCCAGCATGATAAAATGCAACATGCGATCTGCCAATATGCTTCTTCACACAGACATGAACTTTTCAATTGTGCACCATAACACACAATCCCTTCTTTGCCATTATCAAGATATAATAACTAATCCAGAGTTCATGAAAACTGATATTATTTCCTTATCTGAAACATGGTTAAATTGTGACAACTTGGAACAATTGGCTATTCCAGGATATAGATTACTTTGCTCAAAGCAGCAGAAAAGGGGACAAGGAGTTGCCATATATATCAAACATAACCTCATGTTTATGCCCTTACACATACAAACAGGACAGTGCAGTTCATTGCTAATTGCAACCAAAACTATACCATCCTTCCTCATATTAGTATTGTACCGGCCACCATCAGTATCCATTGATAAGTTTTCAAAAGTTCTGGAACATGCAGTGAGACAAATGCAACATTATCACCAAATGCATAAAACACAACACAAGATAATCCTGGGAGACCTTAATTATGACCTCAAAAAGCATCCTCCATTAAAACAACTATCAATGTTTAACCAAGTAATAACATGTCCCACTACATCATCAGGCTCCCTTTTGGATCACATATATGTTAGTAACACCTTGTTACATTACACTTCAGGTGTACTTAACACGTACTACAGTTACCATGAACCAGTGTATTTGGCAACCAACATCAAGCTGTAGGCTGCTTTTTACCAATGATATCTGTTCATTGTCATATCTGTACCTGTCCAATGCAACTACTGCATGCTTTTTCACTTCCACACCATAATATCACCAAGTTGAACAACCAGTTTGAAATAATTCTACCCATACCCTACACCCCCAGAAACATACAGACCGTACCCTACAAAAAAGTACTCCTTCACTACAGTACAGTTTTTCGATAAGTATGAATGCAATTACAAGTTACCGTAAATAACAACTACCCAACTAAATGCAGTAGATTTGTACATTGAAAAGTTTTGAAGATCATGTACTGTTTATCACTCTGTACAGTGCCTGACCAAAACTTAAATTTAATCTGGTCTAAGGAACACACAGTCATTCCAACCAATCAACCAGGACTAAAAATTGAATATGCTACAGCATCATCCATTAGCAAATCTGATAATAGAAACATCTGATACAGTACATTGCAAATCCTGGTTTCTCAGGTATTCACGACATGATCACACCTTCTCTTACTGTATGCTCTGTAAGACATTTATACCACCGTTAACATCCAGCTCTTTTCTGGACATTTTCTCACACAGGAATTTTCAGCTTATCCCTTTGTTACACTTTGCAGGTCCCAAGATTTCACATTAGAAATGAAAATGTGACCAAAGGAGCCTTCAGCACAAATCACATGTTGCTTACTTTACTTTATGAATTCATTCATCTTTGCAGAAATTCTAGAAAAAAGCTCAAAACCCTCATCTGATTCTTAGCAAAAATCACCACTGTTACAGCTGTAATAGAGAAGTGCAGTACTGTACAGTAGATGAAGTTTCAGTTGCTAAGAGTCTACAGTGAATATGGATTTAACGCTTTGTCTGTTTTTACAGGTATAGTTTAGTACCAAACAATTGTGTAAGTTCCTGTGTAGAATCATGTACTATGCTGAGTTCAGTTCAGGTCTTCGACGAGAGCAGACGTGTTTTCGTTTCGCTCTCGTCGTTTTACCGTGCTCAACTTGTATCACAGTGTGATAGCTGTACTATTTATTGCAATTGTGCATAAAACCTTATAGCGTGCTTGTGTTGTAGTTGATAAGTAGGTCTGGTCGTGTCCATTTGTTTGCGACCGCACCTTGTTTCTGTGTAGCTTGTCTTTTTCATACTTCATCCTATTTTTTGTCCTTTTGTAAAACTAGTTCTGAGGTTTTTCCTCATTTCATTCCGTGGCCCCGAGCCACACAAACTGCTGCTATGCCCGGAGGTCGGGATAGCACAATTGTTAAGTTGGAGTTTTCGTCTGGGGTGAGTGTCCCTCCCCCACAGGCGTTTACTGTGTTAAAAGACAATGGTGTCGAAATTGGAGAAATTGAGATGTTGCAGGCGCTTGAGGCCCGCAACACGTATGACCTTAGGGGGGGGGGGGGGGCTTTTTAAGTACATCGAAAAGGCACATACAAACAAAAAACAAAACTCAAACCGGATCGGACAGGAACATAAAGGCAAAACTATCCACACACCACCAAATCAAACAGAAAATTATGTTCATTAGAAGAATAGAACCACACACACACACTGACAACCCAAACACCCCACAGACCAACCTCCCCCCGGCCACACTAAAAACAAAGACCACACACCCAAAGACAACACCACGCCGGACGGCAACACCAAGCCCGAAGGCAACACCACGCCCGAAGGCAACACCACGCCCGAAGGCAACACCACGCCCGAAGGCAACACCACGCCCGAAGGCAACACCAAGCCCGAAGGCAACACCACGCCCGAAGGCAACACTAAGCCCGAAGGCAACACTAAGCCCGAAGGCAACACTTAGCCCGAAGGCAACACCACGCCCGAAGGCAACACAACGCCCGAAGGCAACACTACGCCCGAAGGCAACACTACGCCCGAAGGCAACAGCACTTAAAAAGCACCGGGGCAAATACAGGTGCACCTTGCCCAAGGGTGCCCCGGAGGCAGTTGTGGCAAAGGGTAACCTCATTACTCCCACGTTTAAACAAACTCCACAACCGGATGCAGTTTAAAGTCCTACCCAGGACGTATGACCTTAAGTTTAAGTCTGATGCTGCCCGTGTTAAGGGTGTGTCATGCCTGAAGGGGGTAGAGGGGCTCACTGTCACCCCATATGATGGCTCTGTGGCGGTGACGGTGCTTTACCTTCCCTTCGAGGTCGATCAGCGCCTGGTTGCGAGGGTTCTTAGTCAATACGGAACTGTCTCTGAAATGCGGTGGTGTAAATATACTGTGGGTGACTTGAAAGGTATATTTAATGGCAAGAGGCAGTTCCGTATGGAACTGGTGAGGGACATTCCATCGTTCCTCTTCATAGGGGGTTCCAAGGCCCACATTAGGTACTTTTCCCAGCCCCGTACCTGTTTTAGATGTGGCGAGGAGGGGCACGAAGCCAAGTCGTGTCCCAACAGGCGTTGTGGAAAATGTTTGCAGTTGGGGCACGGCAAGGCAGAGTGTCCCAACGAGGTACGGTGCAACCTCTGTGGGGAGGAGGGACATGTGTTTGGTGCCTGCCCCACATCGTACTCTGCCCATGTCAGTGCCGATGTGGGGTCGTCACCCGAACCCTCGCAAACAGGCCCACAATATTCAACCCAGGAATTAGAGGAGGCGGCACTTGAGGTTGAGCAGGACTTCCTTGCCTCCAAGCAGTGTGAGGGGGGTACTGGGACTCCTGAGGCAGACTCTCCGCCATCGTTGGCAGCGGCACCCGGTCAGGTTGAAATAATGACATTAGAGGAGGACCTCGATCTGTCCTCAGATTCGGCGATGTCGGATGGCGGGGAGCGTGCCTCAGAGCCTCCTCTGAAGGATCCACCTTCGGGGGAGGGTTGGTTTGATTTGTGTGAGGGGGAGGGGCCAGAGTCTGCACTAAAGAGGTCGGCTTCAGGCGAAGTATCAGACAGGGGAACCCATCACTCTGGGACGCCCGTACCGAGCCCACGGATTAAAAAGATAAGGTCCCAGTCAGAGTTTTTAGTGTGAATGGTTTTGCCTTTGTGTCCCCGTTTTCTTTTGGGGTTTCTGTTCTGTTTGTGTCTGTGCCCATGCATGCCAGAAAGTTTTTTTGGTAGTTCAGTGTAAACAGGTTTGCTTTGTTCCACATTAGGTCCGCCCGGCTACAAGCATGTAAAGAGCACATCACATTGTTATTACTGTAAATAGTGGGGGTTGGCCACATGCACCCATAGTTCCAAAAAGCATTGAACAGACTCAACCTGAACACTCTTCTGTTGATGTAAATGGGTATGTAAATAGTTTTGCCTAGTGAGATTGTAAATAGTCCTATGTAACTAGTTTGGGTTCGGGGTGGTTTTGTACATAGTTATCGCAGAAATTTTGTTTGCTGGCGCGGTGTACAGAATTCTGTGAATAGTTCACCTTTGCAGTTTTGTCCGGTCAGGTTTAAGTTCTCCTTTGTTTCTTCGTGCCCGTTTCTACGTACGTAAAAAGCTAGCTGTACATAGTTATCACAGACATTTTGTTTGCTAGCGCAATGTACAGAATTCTGTAAATAGTTCAGAGTTATGTTTTTGTCCGGTCAGGTTTAAGTTCTACTTTGTTTCCTCGTGCCCGTTTCTACGTACGTAAAAAGCTCACTATGCTGAATCCACAGCTCATTGTGATGAATGCCATGCTACAGAAGGTCACATTATCCCCTAATAGTTTTACAGGTGTATTTATGGAATTTTTGTCTTGTAAACTTTCTTCATATTTATCTATTAACATAATGAAACAATGAATTGCTTATTATATTTGGAATTTCCTGAACTTTGAGACAATGTTTTATGCCTGAACTTGCACAGTATCCTTAATGCTACAGTATGTCACAAAAGATATTTGGACCAAAATTGCATACACTGTGTCAATATTTTAACCTCATTTTGTCATATGGCAACAACTCTACATTCTGGTCTTGGTAGTTTTGCCATGCAAATGATGTAGTCGGTAATATGTGTCATTTAAGTAAACAACACCCAGACGAAATACTTTGCAGTAAAACACAAGGAAATAAACATAAAAAGTGAATATTAAATGCTACAAAAAGAAAAACCTGGCTTCTTTACACCTCTTGACCTAATGCTCATGCAAAACATTCCTGCCAAAATAGCCAGTGTGTAGACAATATTCATTACAATTATAACCCAGACAGCGGCATTGTATCTTTATGACATTTTATAAGATTTTTGTACTAAAATCTCATCAATTATAAGCACTTTGTGCAAAATGGATAATGTTTGACTCTATGTTATCTTTTCAGATGCAGACAATCAGTGACATTCTGAACACTTCCAACATTAAGCCATACTATCCACCCTTGAAGGTCATCCTAGCAACAAGAAGCGAGAAAATAACATATAAGAAGGACAATGTAGACAAAGAAATGATGTATCTCGGGATCTGTGATGTAACAGGCCACATAAAGGCCACCCTTTACGATTTATCACAGATAGATAACTTTGCCAATGGCTCACCTATAATGATCAGGAACTACCTGGTAAGACCAGACAAGACAATTGCCATCACCTCTAAATCACAGATATTCAGAACTGGTCAGCTCCAAGTCCCAGATTCAATATTGCAACAAGCCGTCTGTTCCGTGCGGCCACCAACACCTCCACCAATTCCACTCAAAGAGGTCCACTCTTCACCAGTAAAGACAATCACGTCAATCATGGGAACAGTAACACAGGTAAGTCACAATGCAGGCCTTGTCCTTTGACACATACCTCTCATGCATACCTTAACGCGCCTTAACCAAAATGAACATGCAGTATTCAATATTTGCCTATCATTTTAAAAATGCACACAACTATCACACCTGCACAAACACAACCCGCACTATTTCAGGTTGTTTATTCACCGTACAGCTGCTGATAATATTTCTTAGAGAGCGATAGTGCTAAACTTTTGTATCCTGCAACAATCCCAAAACATTGAACTCACTGCCTCCTATTTTGCACTACACAAACGAAAAGAGATGTCCAAGTAGAACATTTGGTACATGCACACTACAGTACTTCAATTGAGCAATATATACTTGCAAAGCCCCTTGCCTTTTTCAAAAGACAATGCCTAACAATGACACATTTGTACATACAACAGCAGATACTGTACACTAGTACTACATGAAAAAAACATTTCTACATCAGTTTATAAGGCAATACATACATTGAATTCTTTCCCCAGTGGATACATGCCAACTTTGCCAACATAATTTATGATTTTTGAAGGAATATTGCTGTGTTGACTAGTATAAGTTATAAAATGGTACGAGAACAGTTTGTCATGAGACAACCAAGATCACTTACTGACATAGCATGACCATCCTTAGAACCAAGTCTGAATAAAAAACTATTGCTCCAATTTGGAAAAATTTGGATCACATTTCAGATTGAAAATCACTGTTAATATCACCTGCCCTTCAATTCACTTCAGTTACTACCATTTGCAATTTATTAGCTTCACTGCACATCTGAAACACACTCTCTAGGTTAAAGGTTCATGAACCAATCCATTCCTTCACTGGCCAACTACTTCTTCCGTAAGTCAATGTTAAAGTGGCTATGCCACGAGTAAATTAACGGTTTAAACCCTTTGGTATCTTTAGGAATACGTTTCCTACAACGAAAATCAGCCATTCAGTTTGTTTACAACTTGTTTTTCCGCTCAAAAATTGAGAAAAAATACACCCTCTTCCAGCCTTGAAAAGTTAGTCTTCCCGAAAATTTTCAAAATTTTGTTACGTCATGTGACGTCACTTTAGGAACTGATCGTTGTTTGTCGTAGTATCCTTCGGACATTTGATACAGAGTTTGCATTCCATTGTACTGGTTACCAAGGTCGATACAATGTAAAACCTGCGTGAAAAGTTGTAAATTTTGGAATTGTTATCCCTTTTCTCGTGCTTACCAGTCGTTTTAGTCAATTAAATGCATTTCACGCAGGTTTTTCGTCTTGGTGTCATGATAAGTAGCTGCATGTACAAACATTCAAACGCAACAGCATAGGTACAGCATGGAAGTACTACTTCCATGGTACAGTACACGACATACCTGATACTACACAATGTATCACCAGAACTGTTTCTTAGTAGGTACCATGTGAAATCAAATTTAATACTTTCTTTGGAATGGCGGATCTGAGCCAGGGAGTTGCCCTCTAATGGCAACTCCCTGATCGGACAGGAATGTTGGACTGTCGGTAAAGTCAGTTTTCTTGGATATGAAATCAATCAAAAAGGCAAAGGCGATACTGAACAAGACTTCAGTGGTGCAGATGGGGTGAGTAATTATGGCGCATTAGGACCGTATCGATTTGAGACTGTTAGGTGAGGTACAAGAACAACACCACAACAATTCGAGCATGAGAGAAGCATTTGGAGCAATTGAAAGGGACTTCAGCTTGGAAAGTTTTATGTAGGCAGTCAAAATATGAACTTTAGGTTGCTTTCGTGCAAGTGTCAGTGGAAATCGTGGAACTAGCCTATTATCGAATGTGTACAGTGTTTCGCTGGCTGCTGCCAGTCCACTCATTGTACGTATTACTGCAGACCGAACCAAACAGTACACTGCCGAGTTTTTTCGTTATTCGGTTATGAATCAAGAGTATTTGTAATTATTAGTAATATAGCCTACTGCAGCCCAAAAATATAACGGACCAACACCACTTTCCAAACAGACAGAATAAAGTTCAAATTCAAGACATGCCGCGAATTACAATCATTACTATCTCTTACGTATGTATAGGCTATGTTGTACGCCAGGTTCGGTATACGGAGGCTGGTGTTCCTAAAATGACGTCATCATTGTGTTGGCTTGAAATCTCATTTTCAACAGTCTATTTTTTGGTGCAATTTTTTTAAACATTAATTTCTTTTTAATGCTCAAGGCTGTAAGGGTGATGAAAACAGTTTTGGAAAGATCTTGTTGTGTACTTTAGGCTAAATTAGTCTCCCGTTACTCCAATTTACGTGTCATGGCCACTTTAAACATTATTTGGAGGCAATCCACTGTTACCCATCCCCAGTTATTGCCATGCTTGCACTGACACTGGTACTTACTGTCAACTCTTCTTAGCTGTACATGAAGCATTTCACTTTTGAAGCAAATATAGTGCATCCTCCTTGAGCAGATGCTAAATCATACTGCATTCCACCCATCAGTAACAAATGTTTCAACAACTTAAATATTGTTCTTCAATGAAAATTTCTTACTAACCAACCACAGTAACCAGTTCCTCATACATGTGTTTACCTGAAAAATAACATAACAAGTGACCTTTAACCACTCTTTCTCCATTTTTCATCCTTCCAACAACTGCAGGATGAACTACCGAGGCAAGTCGTAGTAAGGGGCGAACCTGTTGCAGTACGTACAATCGTCATGTCAGACAAAGAGGCAAAAGTTAAGGTAGCATTATGGCGTGATGAATCAAAAACACAAATCCAGACTGGTGACTTTCTGTCTGTCACTAACGTCATGATCAAAAACTACCAAGGAGAGAACCAACTTTCCACCACCTCCAGGACCACCATCAAGGTACTCTTCCTACTCACCTAAATCTCAAAACACATCAACATTTGCAGATCATGTAGAATGAAAATGCAACAAAAGCTCACATTCTCATCACAATCATTTCACCCAAGTCTCTAAATAAGGTATTTCTGAGAGCTGCAATGCTGCATACTTCGCTCATACTCTCGTAACCACTGTGATACATGTTTTCTATATTTTTTTTCATATATATATTTGCTCCAGAAGTAACGATGTACCTTGTTTCATTCAAATTGTTGCCAGAATTTTTTCTTTAATATCCATCACCATCTCTCTAATTCACAATTTTTCAATTACCCCTTCCTCTGTCAGTTAACACTTCTGCTTCACAAATGTTTACTTTCATGAAGTTCCATCAATAGTGTTCGACCGATTACGCCATAATCGGTAATCACCGATTACCGATTATTCAATTACACAATCGGGCCGATGCCAATTACCGATCACCGATTATTTACATGTATAGGAGGGTCATGTTTTCTCGCCGTCTGTCGCATATTTCTAACTTTGTACACACACCATAACATAACCTTCACACTGGAGATGAACGATTATGAACAGTTCCCTACGTTCCACGAATAGAATATTAAATGTTTTTGAAGGATTTCCTCTAAAATACTATGATAAAAATGAACCATAAATACATGCTTTCGTACGATGTCACAGGCTTAACGTTAGCCAAAGCGTCTGCCGGCTTACATACGGCCCTTCCTACAGTAGTTCTATCCACAGTTCATGTCGGAAGATTCCGTTCGAAGGTCTGTACTGGACTGTAGTAGTGCTATATAGTAGCCTATCCACCCAGTTTTACAAAAATATCTAACTACCTTTGCACTTCGGGGCCACGAAACATTCCACTCAATTTGCCTGATTTACTCATCCCATGCTCCCTTAACGATATGGATGTATTTTTTGTAAAGCGTCTTGCCCAAAACTTACGTCTTATGTAAAAGATTCTCCAAATGAAACGTAAAACTAATTCCCGATAAAGTCCCGTAATCGAAAAACTGTTGCCGTTCCAGCGTGAATTTAACACAGGGCCCGTTTCCCTTCGTTCATCAGTTAGGAGCACGGACGGAGTTCATGACCAACATGCTACGTAAATGCGCAGGCAATGCACTTAGCCTTGCATTACGTATTACATACTGTACTGGTGTGCTTTCGTAGGTGAACTTCAACTTCGCAAGAACTGTACGGCAGTTACGTGTGCGCATGTGCACGTCATAGGTAATTAAAAACTTAACAAAAAGAATGTGGGAAGTGGCATAATTTATGCAGGATAATAAGCCTCGGGTTTCCAAAGTTGCTACAGTACAGTACATGCACCAAATGTGTACAGATGATGTGGTTTGCACTGAAACTTGAAAAAACGTAGCGCGAAGTCATTTCTTCCTGTAGTACAATTTGCATGCAGATGTGTGGCATGGTCCATGGCATGCACACCTTCTAGGTAATACTGTGTGCCCTTTCACGCACCTGAACTGTGCTGCACTGAGAGTTACGGCAACAACTATGATGATTGCTATGATTTGGAGAGCTTAAAATGTTGCAAGTTTTGTGAGTATCAGTACTGATATTTTGGGCGGGAACTTAAAGAAATGCGTGTTTTGGAGAATTATAAAGATTTTTGCGGAAACTTTGAAGTGTATTTTAGCCCTATTTCCAGTTTTCAAATAATCGTTGGTGGTAATCGGTTGAAGGACAAAATTTTACCGATGCCGATTATTTACCGATTATGCGATAATCGGCCCAATGCCGATTATCTAACAGATGATCGGTCGAACACTATCCATCAAGTCTACTCCCATATTAAATCTTTCTACCTTCTCAGTTTTCATGGCAATATTGAAAATACTGTGCAACTCTTGCCACTTACTGATCTCACTTAAGATCCATACACCATGGATCATGCACACATCAAAATGCATTTCTTGACATCCAGGTACATCCTGTTTGAAAATGCTCCTACCATATCGAATATATGCAATAACACTTTCAATTATATCCAATAACTCCACATACTCTTTTTTAAACTTTTCCTCTCACAGAAAACAGATATGCCACCTGAAGATGTGACAGGACAAATAGAGGGCTACATAGAAGAGGAAAACTATGTGAACCTTCTCATGGCCAGTGACTTGATTGTGAAAATAAAACATGCCCTACTCCAGGAAGCCTTGAATGCTGGGGAAAACGAATGGAAACAAGTCATAGATGCATTGATCCCACTGGAAGCCACCATAACAGTACATAATGCAGAAGCTGTTAAGATCTCCTTCCAAGACAATCCATCAGAACTCCTCGAGTAAACATGATCTATGAGCCATAAAGCTGAAACAACCAACGTGTGACTCCTCAGACAAGCTATTAAGATTCATTTCATCCATATGCTTTTGTTTCTCAAATTTTTGTATCTTTCATGCATGTTATAATACTTTTATGTCTCTACTGTTATTCATTATTTTCTGATTTGTTTATACCATACCAGTCCATTCGGTCCACTTCAATGTAGCAAACAAAAATACTCAAAAAGCTGCACCCTTTTTACACAAAATGTACAATTGTGTTTCAAAGTAAGTAGACATAGTACACATACAAGGCCTTGGCCTTTACTTGTCTTCTCGGCTAAACCTCCACCTACAATTGAACCACTGTAAAAAACTTATTTTTGTATGAAATTTATCTCGCAATCAACTTGTTCGTCCTTACACCTATTCCATCCATCAACTGTATATAGTACCACATTCCACAGCTCTTGCATGTCTTGCCAAATTCTTTCACCAACAAGTACAAATATGTTTGTGCTTGCTTTTACATTAGTGTAATATACAACATACAGTTTATCTTGCCAATACTGCTTATACAGTACTACATCACTATACGTCCACTGCACACATTCAAGTGCACAGAATATATGCAATACAATTATGAAACATTTTAACCCTACTTGCAGGCCATCACACAAACCTTGCAGAAACATATTAATTCTTCCTTTCAATCACAATTGAAACCTCAAAAGTCATCATGCTGTTTGTATGGAAGGTATGTAAGTGTGTATATGTGTATGTCATACCGCAATGTAACCAACATATCTTAAGAAACATACAGTTAACATTGCAATACATGTCATATATATAGCCCTTATTGAACAGAACCCTATCAGATTTGGTGGAGGTCAAACTCATCTCATCCCAACAGGGCCAAACCAACAGTCTGTTGACAGCATATCTCCAGAATGGTACCACTCACTGTATAGTATAATACTTGGCATGGCAATAGCCCTTATTAACTTAAAAAAATCCCAATGATTTTCTGAAAGATCAAAGGTCATATGGGATCACTAGGGGTCAAAACCTGAAAACTCTGTAACCAACATATCTCAAGAACAATAAAAGTCATACTTGTCATACTCTGCTTGTGGATACTCCTTGTTAAGTAGCAGAACTACATAAATTTTGGAGGACATAAAATGTCATATGAGGGCAACTTGAAACAAACTCTGAAAAACTTGTAACAAATGCATCTCAACAAGGTTAACAATCAGAATTACATTACTTAGCATGGACTAGCCCTTATTTAGTAGAAGATTTGTATAGATTTGGAGAAGGTCAAAACTCTTTTGTGGTCAATTTCATCTTTCATCATTCAATCAAAGCAATGATCATACAATATTATTGCAACTACTTGTCATTTCAACTAGACAATGATACACAGGTTACACTTCCAATCCATTTGGGCCTATCAGTTAATATAAAGTATTGTAATCAACTACATCTATACAAACTAAAAAGAGCCTATTACATACCTTCTGTGCACACTACTATAACATGAACTCATACAAACTGCATTACACTAATTGAAGAAGTTAACTAAACACTTCCATGAAGTCCAAGAATGTATTCCACCAACCACTTTGTGTACTGCACTGTCTAATTTCATTTCATAGGCAACAGGTAAGGATGGGTAAGGCAACATGTGCAGAACACATTTCCCCACATTTTAATGTGTTGTTACCCCTTCATTCTCAGAATAGAATATATATTCATTTCCAATAAGAAAGACTCAATACACCCAGCACCACCTCCCTCACCCTTCAGTATTTACTCACTGTGTATCTGCTGTCATATTAATGAACTTTAGGATTCAAAGCCACTTATGCAAAACAGACCCCAAAATCCCAAAGTAACTTATCAAGGACCATCCCACTTTGCCTAATACTACCTGAAACTTGCAGCCTTTAAGAACTCCCCATAATTGTTCAACTTGAAGATACCAACTGTGTAGACCTCCATCAGTGCATGTTCGTACATTCTGTAACTACACCATTAGAAATGAAACCACATTTTGATGTGTTAGCTCTTTAGTACTTTGTACCCTAAGCACCATTATTACAGCAATGAACTCAGTTTAAACTATTGTACTTGCTCCATCAAAAGTACAGTACACATAGTATTCACATTTTATCTTGTCTTGTATTCTATTACCTAGTATTCACTGTCTTTCTCAGTTTCTTAAACTATAGAATGCTGGTATTATTTTACTTCACAAAAACAAAATATACTACCTACTTTCTATCTTATTCTAATACTGTTCTTTATGTTTATAGTGTTATTTTAATCACATCCTCTCAAGTCAAATCAAACAGGGTCTGTTGAAATAGTATGTTACAATTAGTTCAAGCTGATCTTGCAAATCAGAAGTAACAGGCCAAAGGAGTATTACAACTGTAGCATTTAAATCAATATGACACAGCAGTTTAAAAAACAGTGAGAATTCTCCCATTTCTTGGTTGTAATTAATGCAATAATCATTCTTAATAATGTGGACAAATGAGAATAACACTGATTACCTTGTACAAGTAATGATTACCTTGTCCACATTCTGTCCATTTCGCCCCAATCAATATTGTAATGTTGGCCATACAGCTTAAAGGGCAAATACAGTTACCCCAAAATGAATTAGTTTACCTCTGTATATTAATTCATAAATGCCTCCTTCTGACCATGTAACAAAAATTGTTCAGTTTTGCAACAAATTTCCTTGGTTATGCACTGTTAATGTTTTGAAAGGTCTTGAAAATGCTTGTTAAAAATAAGGAAATTTCCAACACTGTATGATAATTTATCGAAACAAAGTCGGAATGACTGCTTATTCCCTTTAATAGTACTTCATCAACCTATAGCCAATATTGTTAAAGGATATGAACAATTCACTGGCACCATACCATTAGCCAAGCAGTCTTGGTGTAACAACTTGTATTTGAAAACATTCTATATTCACATGTACATAATGTGTGTAAGAGCAGAATTCAATTCAACCGTGCTATTCAAAAATTACATGTCTCCTTTACTTCAGTATACTATCAATATCATGTCCCATTCCAGTCAAGTAAACCTAGGACATCCATTCATTCTTTAACGTAGCTTTCTTATTTCTCTGTTCATATTTTGCTACAACAAACTACTGCATTTTATGTCCTCATGAACTTATAATTCAGAAGTTAACATAAATAAAACTTGTAGATAGAACTTAAATGCCTGTGTCATGTCATTATTCATCCCATGTTACTCCATCAGTCCCATGGTCACTCATTATTACCCTGGGTCACATAATGGTCAACTTCTATACCTATGTTCATTCAAAAACAACAAGGTGCCCATCAGTAGTTTTCACAGACTAAATTGTAACCCCTTCCTTGTAGTCTTCAGATCAGGTTATAATCTCTTAAATAATTCCCACCAAATCAATACACTATAACAATGTAACACTTCTCGTCCTTTTCAGCTTACACTGGAACCACCACCATTCCAACATCCACCTCCAAATATTTTATGCCACCAGCCCCAAACCCCGCCTACACACGGGCACTACAATTCTGTGTATTTGCAGGCAAATACAGTTCTAGTTCTTCTCAATTCTTTTGATAAAAAGGAAAAAACATATACATGTACAAACAATTGCAGTGAGAATAGCAGTCTATGATAGTTGTCTAATTCTTTGAGAGATATTGTTGACATACAAAATAGAACATACACAGGATGTGGGATAATTTTTTGGCAAGGCTAGGTTTAGCATAGACATGGTCATTTACTTTTTGACTGTTATAAGAGTACACACTTTGAACTACTGTACTGCTAACTGCAAACATATTTCCAAATTCTCTCATATTATGTGCATTACTTAATTGGACTTATTCTGACCATTTGCTTGCTGAATAAAAGACTTTCAATTTTCCAAATTCAAAAAACCTGAACTGTATGACAGCTACAGTGAAACTTAGAATGAGAAAACACCTGCTACAGTTTGTCACAAAACCACAAACACATAAACTGTGGAAAACACTCCTACACAAGAAGCAGATATACATAAAGTACGGATACTGTATGCAACTATGGAAAATAAATTATACTCATGTACCCTAGTGAACATATATGAAGGGCAGTGGAAAGAAAAAAGAAAAAAGTAGAAGATGAGATACACCGTGCACCCAAAATCAGAAGTACATTACATGTACCAGCATACAAAGAAAGACTTCCACTGCAATTATCTCACTAAAAATATGATCTCTGAAATTAACACACTTCTATATATTGAAGTTGGAATTATGTTGAAAGTGATCAGAAATATTGAGCTTTGTCTCAACATTTTAAAATATTAAAGATCAAGGAAAGAGATTTAGTAAGGTCAGTACCCCAATGAAATAAACTGAATTGACAGCCTGCATGGGAACAGGACTTCGGACAAGAAAGGATTAACATCCATTTACGTATTCCGACATAAGAAGCTTGTAGTTTTGCAAAGGTTATCTGATTTTTTCCCCTTTTAGACAATTTCCCCTTTTAGTCTGGTTTATACATACGATATTTCCTACTTATCCCAAATTAGCAAAATATATACGTAATATTTTTCATATCACACAAACGCAGTGGAGCAAGTTGCATCTGTATCATTTACTGACTTGTGGTGGAAAATAGAGACTTTCATGGAAACCGCGGCCATTTTGCGTACGGTGCACAGCCCTCCTGAATATGGAAATTGGCCACGGCAAAAAGATTGCTGAAGTAAAATGGTTTTACTATGGCAAACAGATTGCATACATGTACAAAGTCACTATCGCACAATCTTGCGGAACTGGTAATGCACCGTACGCAAAATGGTGGCGGTTTCTGTGAAAGTCTCTATTGACCATAAGTACTAAGTGCTCAGTCTAACTCTATACAATTTGGCAATCTCATGCAATAAGTGTTATCATCAAACTCAGCTGTAACACATTTCAAGAACTTGTTAGTTATAAACTTGACAACAAGCTTTTCTTCTTGGTAATCTGATATTTGACATATATGGCTAGCATCTGCACCAGTTTGCTGATCACTTCCAAACTTACATTTTCTGACTCTTTTCTCTGAAATTACAAACAGTACTTTGGCAATCTCTAGACCTGTAACTCTGACAATTGCTTTTATTTCACCAACATGTGATGAACCATATGAAATGTAACAATTTTTACGTCTGCCAGTTGTTTTTGCGATCTTGAAAATTCTGTCATTCAATACAGCACTGGAAAATTTATGGAATGTAAGCTCTTCAACAGGAACAGTGAAACAGGGTTGCAAGACTAAGTTGATGGCAGGTGATAATTCATAATTAAGAGGATTTCCTATGAGTAACACATGCAAATTCTCACATCTTAAAGAGACTGCCTTAACAGTGATAGGGTAGCCTCTCGACAGTCCTTCTATGCATTTCAAAATTGAATGTGGCACACTGGCAGGAAACCTTTCAACCTGGTTACGTAAAATTTGCAGCAACGTGAAGTTCTGTGCAATTTGGGCCTGTACGTATCTTGTGCCATGAAACAAACTCTTTATTTTGCGATTATAGCCTTCAAATGGGAAACAGGAATTGCTCCAAAGAGGTCCACAATTCCTGACAGTATCAGCTAAATGCATCAATAAATGTACATTGTAAGACACATGCTGTGCATCATACAACTCTTTCATTTGTATTACAAACTTTACAAGAATTATTTCGCATATGGAAATTTCATCCTCAGTTACACTTTCTTGTAACAAGACCCACACAGCAAGTACAAACAACAACATGTGGGCTAGATATCTTGACGGAAGAACCCCTTTCAGAACTGGAAGTGAGTAAAACAATATCCACGACCTAAACTCAGATGCTTTCCAGTGAGCTCTTTGGGATGGGGATCGAGGAAGGCGAGTAACATCATCAGGTGGGCTGATGCTTGCTATTCTTTCATCCACTTTATTCAGGTCATTGCCAACGAACCAAGGCTTATCATGGTGTGATCTGTCAAACCAAAGATTCAACAACTGTTCCCCCACCCCTTCACAAACCGCATGCATATAATCTACAGGAAAGCTTTTAGTGATATCAAATCTTGGCAATACTAACAATGGCGATATATCCTTCACTCCTTCCTCAGGGGACAAACCAGCACTTAGCCTGATAGCTTGGTCCTCTATGCCTCTTTGAGATCTTTTTGCAGGTGGTGGGTAGTCATAAGGATAAGTCATAACATGTCCACGACCTTTTGGGACAACCACACCTTCATGGAGGCACCAGGAGCATCCAAAATGTCCATTGAACTGTGATATGCCCTGGAGCTGGCACCTTGCCACCGAGTCACAGGCACACAAACTAGCAAATACCTTTGTGTGGTGTTGAACATTTGTGGAAGCATCTGTCCACTTCACATCAGTTTCAGCAAGATTATGACATTCTTCCACAAAAGGCTTTAGGAAAGTTGAGAAACGTGGTTTGCAGTTTCCAAACCACAGCCCGTTGATAAGTACGTGCTTTTTCTAAATATTCGGTGGCAGTGCTTTCACCAGACACTGGATGGGCCACACACTACCCTTTCCAGATTGGAATGCAGGCATACCATCGCAATTCCAAATAAGTTCAATGTATTCCTCATTGAGAAAATACTTTGTCAGTGATGGGGTTTCCATTATATCCCGTAATTGAGAGGATAGATGCAAGTTCATCAAATAAAAGCCATCCTTAATCAGATCTGATTTCACTAAGTTGTTTGTACCACACACTGCGCAGGACAAAATACTGTTCACACCAAGGTAATTCAAACATGACTTACAATAAGCATGAAACTCTACCTCCTTCGTCCTTTCATCAAAATTTTTACTAAAAAGATAAAATGTTTCAGGAAGGCAGCTTACTGGCAGATGGATATTGATTAGCTGAAGTAGATCACGGACAGCTACTTTTGTCAAGCTATGACGCAAAGCAAAGGCCATGATTGCCAATGAACTCAGCGGCTCTGTAATGGAAGCTCCATCATAAAGTGGTGGACTCTCTTCTACTGGATCACCCCCATCTTCTTCAAGTAGTATAAACGGCTGATTAGAAAAAGAAAATCCAGTGTACCATAACTATTAAATGAATAGACACATTCAGTCCATGTGACATAGTAAACATGTTTCAGCTTAAAGTAGCACATTGAGTTGGTTCATGAATTTCACCAAATTTATCCAAACCTGTTAAGTTTTCTGTAAATACATTTTCAAAAACAGGTAAACAGACACTTTTTCAAATAATGCACATAAACATTACAAGCCATGTACCAAAACAATTAAAATTTTAACTTTCTGCATAACTTGGATGTGATACTGTACTTTACTAATTATAAAATGCCAAACACAGCCCTATATGTCACAGCCCTATAAGAAATGTTAACCTCTCAGACAATGTTTACCTTTTTACTGTAGACAATGGGTCCTAAATTTAAAAGGATTGTTTGGATTTTTACCCCTGTCCACAATAGGGCATAGGAGAGCAATGACTATATACACACTTAAGCGGCTCATTGAGTTGGTTCATGAAATTCAACAACTTTTCCACACCTGTTGAATTTTCTTCACCCTTTAACACTCTCAATAAGTTATCAATATCAACTCAATGAGCCCCTTTCAAGTACAAGTAAGCAGGGTTGTAGCTAGCCAAATTTGGGTGCCGGGGAATTGTCTGATCTGGCAAAGTGCCTCACCCTACCCATATGCCATCTTCCCTAATTTTCAGCCATTAATTTTTCATTTTCCCCTCATTTTACATTAGGGAGTAAATTTGGTGTTAGTTTTAGGTCTCCATAGGAAGATCTGTCATGGGCAGGAAGACATGTTTGCCTGGAGTGCTGGGCGTGAACACTGAGAGCTGGGTAAGGCAGCCCAGCAGCGGTAATCTTAACTACAACCCTGCAAGTGTGTAATATCAATGAGAGAAAAAAAAAAAAAACCTTTGAGACATCATTTTAAACATCAAGGTATATTTTTGAAAAGAAACAGTCAAAACAAGCTACGCTTCTCATCTCTTACGCAGGTTCATTTGGGTCAAATGTAGCACATTTGAAATTCTTAGCACCTTTTGGGAAGGGGGGGGGGGGGAGGGGCCTGGGTGAAAGGGAAATAAGGTTTTATCATAATCTAATTCTTGGTTAGTATTTTTGCTGGGTGCAAATGGGCCATAAACAGCACAATCACCTCTTGATCCAGTTCTTCTACATCATCTACAAAGTTTAACTCTTCATCAGAATCATCATTGGGAGACCCTATTTCATGTCCACCGGCATCATCCTCATCTGAACTGTGTGGATCATGGAGCAGATCTCTATTTCCAACATCAGGAACCACTTCTGAATTGCCATGCTCTGAACTACTATCAGTTTCCCCATCCACCTAAAAATGGGCAAAGGATTGCAATCATAGTTATAATGTAAGCAAAATAAGCTACTTTAGTAAAAACAAAAACCAATTAGTTAAACTGGAAGTGCTGTCCCCTCCTCTATGGCTAACCACTATTTCCAATTGCTATCACGACTGATTTTCTGTAATGTCAATTGCCATTATCATATGGTCTACAGCGCTGTTTACAAGAGGCAAATAATAATACCTGGTCTTTACCTTCATTCAAAACCAACTGCAATGGTATGCAATAGTGTTTGCACCGGGTACCCGGGTACCCGACCGACGATATCAGGACCCGGTTCTGAAATTGCTACCCGGATCCAAAGTTTCACTAACATAGATTGCACGTGTGACAGAACACCTAACATGTTACTTTTTCCTGGCAAAATTTATCACGCACACGCCTCAGAACACTTGCCATGCACATACTGTACGTAAGATACGTTGGTGTTATATTATATCAATGTGCAAAGCAAAATTTCTTAATATGACTTTACAACAAACTTGTAGCCTAACAGAAGTTATATTTTCGGGTACCCGGGTACCCGACCGACCATCGACTTCAGGTACCCGGTTCCGAATTTTGGACCCGGTGCAAACACTAGTATGCAAAACGCTAAGAGACGTTCTCATGTTTTATATATATATATTTTTTTTAAGCATTACCAATGCTACATTTAACAAGTTGAATAACTCCGTCTAGGTAAGTGGCGGTCGAAACAACTGCCCTTCGCGGCATCATGGGTAGACGACGCCATAAAAATCAATGGCATATGGTTTGGTTACGGTTCACCCGAGTCACTTACCTGGAATGAGAAAGTGGACCTGGTGGAAGCTAGGTTGAAGGACTTTGGCGATCGCTACATTAGTCTGTTGGGGAAGGTAACAGTTATAAATCGTTTCGTTTACCCTCTCTTGTGGTATCCGGGCACTGTTCTGGCCGCTCCAGAGGGTGTCCTGGTGCGACTGGAGAGGGCTGTGTTTAGGTTTCTTTGGTCAGGGAAAACGGAGCTGGTCAGAAGAAAAGTGGTGTACCAGGTTCCTAGGCAGGGGGGATTGGGCCTTGTGCACTTTCCTTCAAAGCTCCGTTTTCTCCTGACCAAATGTGTATTTAGTGCTGTCGACAGTCAGATGCCGTTTGCCTACTTTGTCCGTTATTGGGGTGGATTATCATTCCGTTGGTTCTTTCCTACCCTGTTTAGCAACAGTGTACCTCACAGTTGGAGGCCAACGAAGGCATACTGTCAGATGAGGGAAACACTACGTATTATGTCAACTGTAGGGGACGTTTCGCAGTCCAGTGCGGGGGACCAGTACCGGGCCATTTTTGATGACTTGGTCGGTCAGGTCCAACCCAACGACTATGCGTCAGGGCCGGAAGTGTGGCGTGTAGTCCACGGCAGGACACTCGATCACCGCCGGCGTGACCTGCTGTGGCGCATCGCACACGACGCCATCGTAACGAATCTCAAGCGCCTTCGGTGGCGTCTTGGAGATGGCATTTGCCCCCGCACTGGATGCACAGGGTGGGAGAGTGTGCCACATGTTTTTTGGCAGTGTGGCTTTGTGGCCCTCCTCTGGGAGTGGTTTCAAGCTCTGGCTGATCGCCTCACGTTTTGTAACACGTGGGCGGTCAGCCAGGACTACGCTTTGTATGGTCTGTCACCCCCGCCATGCAATACAAGTGTTCGCGGGATACTTACCTTTGTTTCGGCCTCCATAAAGCTGGCCTTGTGGAGAGACCGGTGTAATATTGTGTTTAGGGGAGAGGGGAAGCCTGCGGACGTCGTCCTGGCGTCGGTGAGGACGGAGATTAAGCTGAGGGTGGAGGCCGACTTCGTCCGTTTGCCAAGGTCGACGTTCGGCAGGTGTTGGGGTCCACTTGTTTCAGTGCGGGCGGGCCGGGTGATAGTTAATTTGTAAATATTGAAATTGTAAATAGTCCTCGGTGATTGGCTTGGGTTTGGGGTGGTTTTGTACATAGTTAGCACAGACATTTTGTTTGCTAGCGCAATGTAAAGAATTCTGTAAATAGTTCAGAGTTATGTTTTTGTCCAGTCAGGTTTAAGTTCTACTTTGTTTCTTCGTGCCCGTTTCTACGTACGTAAAAAGCACAAACTGTAATACAGAGCTTTTTACGTACGTAGAAACGGGCACGAGGAAACAAAGTAGAACTTAAACCTGACCGGACAAAAACATAACTCCGAACTATTTACAGAATTCTGTACATTGCGCTAGCAAACAAAATGTCTGTGATAACTATGGGGCAATTCCAGCCCAGTGTGGACATTTACCCCAAAATTCAAAAGCATTTGACAGAAATGAATTTGGTGTCAAATGAAAGCTAAAAGTCTATATTTTCATGAACTGAGTTCAGAAGAACAATTTTCCTACATTTTGACAAGCAAAAATATGATTAATTATTGTTTGTATTTTTATTAAGAAAATACAGTAAAAAGTGACCAAATCTATTCAACAATCAAACTTGATAACAAGTATTCAAATGATAGTAATCACTGTCATGTACAAGCATAGATCATGAAAAGTTGATTATATCATATTTTTGTTCTTTTTTATCATTTTTTCTGCTTCAGTAACTTTAAGTATTTTGGCTACTTAAAATGTCCTTCCGTTACCAAAAATGTATGTTTTTTCTTATTTCCAGGAAAAATAGCAGAATGAATAAAATGAAACTTTTGATTTAAAGCAAGTTTAGGTAGGCCTACAAAATGAAATTATTACTAACACCCAGGTCTTTTTTGTTTATTAATTACAATTGATTAAAAGGTGTCCTTCCGTTACTATATTGGTAACGGAAGGACGGTAACGGAAGGACAAATGTCATTCCTATGAAACTTCAAGTCATATTTATTAATGTGTACAGAAATAAATGACATTGCATACCTGCAAACATTGCTTAGGAGTTGTACATGTGCACTGTGCTCCTTCTGACAAGGTTTACTTGGTATGATCTAGAGCTACAGAGGCATCTTTTGTACGTACAGTATGGTGGGCCCTATAAACAACTCATTTCACACATTTACAGTGAAGCTACCCCAGAAGCAAATTGACTATACTTCAATGAGTTGGTCAGAATTACATGAAGACACAGTAGTAAGCATGTTATTATTAATAGGCATTTTTTTACACAGGATGTGTGTATGAAAACAATTGTAAAGCTCACAAATGGTACCTTTTTGGCATGATTCACTACAAATATGCCTGGACCATATACAGTATATCCTGCTAAAATCTCTCATTTTGTTAGGGATGCAATTACAACCAGTTTTAAGCACTATTGGACATTTATGTACTTTTCAGAGGGCAACATCTTTGATATGTTTTAAACCACCTACAGGGAATTTTTACGGAGACTGTATTGTTCAACAAACTTTGGTTGTTTTTAGAAATTGTGGTGACTGAGGAGATGTGACAAAACTCAACATTTTTCATAACCCTGTGAATATCCATCAGTTATGTGAAGAAAAAGATCAGGTTCCTACTTTATTTGATATCATTCATACTTGGAAAACAATCTGAAGTATAACCTCTCTCAGAAAAAGTAAAAAAAAGTTATGCTGTATATATACTTACAGTATCAACATACAGTAATTCTTATCATTGACAACTGACATAGTTGATTAGATTTTTTACTTTTTTACTGTGTACTTGGACTAATTAATTGCTAATTAGCATTAATCACATTACTGTAATTATAATTACAAAAATATAAGCTTGATCAATCTGTTTTTTGTTAGGTTAGATTTTCAAAAAACTACTATAATAGGATTTTGTTGTTCCGAATATTCAGTGTTTCTTTTGAGTCTAATTAATTAGCAGGTAATTAGTTCCAAATCAACATGTTCTTGAATATATTTTCATTGTGGATTGTCAACATATTGATAGTTGACAATAAATTGTATGTTTCAGCAATTTCATACCTGTACAAATGCATGAAATCTTGTTCAGTGCAGACTAAGATTTGGCACTTCAATTGTCCTTCCGTTACCGTCCTTCCGTTACTGAAATTAACTTTAATTAATGCACCATTACTATACAACCAAAATACAAATTATAAAATGAAATGTAGTACAGTAGAGGTAATAGTATTGGGAGAACATTTATCACCTTCAAAACTGATTTGCTCCATAGAATTCACAGAATTTCACAAAAAACCCAAGTTAGGTCTAAGCCCTTGTCCATTTTACCGTCCTTCCGTTACCGACCTCATTAATATTCATATTTCATAAATGAAAGGTGCTCATGTAAAATAATTTGATGCAAATTGAAGGATTTAGTTATAGCTGAGTAATGATAATATTAGTTTGATGTAATTCATAATAATGCTTTTGATACACCTGTTTGAATTCTGAATAATTGAGTCAAAATGTCCTTCCGTTACCACGGAATTGCCCTATGTACAACTAAAATGTACCTGAAGTTCAGGGAGCAACAGGGACTCTGGATGGTCTTCATCTGAATCGGAATTGTTCTCGGGTTGGCATTGATATCCTTCAGTGTCAGCCACAACTTCCAAATCATCATGCTGTGAATGAGCGTTGACATCTGCCTCCTAGAAATAAACCAAATTCTGCCATAAAATACAAAGTTTTCTGTCTATATCAAAATTCATGGAATCCATCTTTTTCCAGATAATGTCCTACTTACTGCCGTAGGCTAAATTTGCTGTAATGCAGATTAATTACAGTAATGTACATCTTTTCAAATAAGTTAGAATTTATATTATTATATTAAGCCCAACAATGTTCCTACAATTGAAGGTCGCCACAGGCTAACACTTAAGGTGCTTTCACACCGCCAGCGAAGCGAACCGAGCGTCTGGTAAACATGTAACTGAAAACAATGGTCAATCGCTCAAAGGTTTCACACCGCGAGCGAGCGAAGCGAAGCGACTCGAGCGGTTCGCTAGCGTCCCGCTCGGCATAATGTTGACCTATTTATTTCGCTCGAATCGCTGAGTGCCAAAAAACACACGTGCATCTTTTGCAATGTGTTTTGGCAGGTATAGTGCATGTATGTAGGCTATGTATGGATGGATGTATGATCTACCTGCAAGGAGGTGAAAATGGAGACGAACATGGAGGGAAACAGCACTGAAGATTTTCTGAGTTTGGTAGCTGAAAAGGAGGCATTGTGGAGAAAAAGTCACCCACACTTCTCCAATGAAGATATTAAAGCAAAGAATCTGGAAGAATTGTCCGAAATGAGCGGTATGACCGGTAAATAATACATGAATACGTATCCTGTCTGGATACAGACGGAAATAATAGTGAAAGTTTTGTCGATCCTGTCTCAAGTCCTCCATGAGGTGGTTGTACTCTCCATATCGCTCCCTCCGAGTGTTGATGTGGTGCACCCACTGTCGTCGGTTCACGCGCCTATTATCCAACAAGATGAATGCAGCCACACGCTTGTTTTTTAGTCTGTACATGATGACGGCTAGTTCAATTATGGATGCAGCCCATAGCAAGCCGAGAAAGTGAAATGAAACGCTCCATTCGCTCGCTTGTATTCGCTCGCGGTGTGAAAGCACCAGCGAGCGTCCAAACGCCCGAGCGATGAACGCTCGAATCGCCATCGCTCGAAACGCTTTTGGTGTGAAAGCACCTTTAGTCGGGCTTACTGCCACGTCGCGTGATGGTACGTTCGAATCGGAAATGGTAAATGAGACAGGAGATTTAAGGGATCGATCATACGTACGTACATATGTGTGTGGCGTGCATACCAAAGATTCTTAAACACGGCCATCAGCAAAATCCCCCTCCCCTCCCCCCCCCCCCCACACACACACCTCCTGAAATAACTTGGGTTCGATCAAATATTTTAATACCGGTACATATTATTGCCAAAGGCTTTAGGCATAGCTTTCTTTGTAGTGAAAAGCCTTTTTTCACACCAAAAGCGTAGGATTTTTCTGGTTACTTCTAGCCTTACGTCACGCTGCATGGAGTCATCACGGGTTTTAGACAATCCATCCCCATTTTAAAATAAATAGCAATCAATGAAAAAAAAAAAGGCCTACCTGCTGTTGGTGAACACAGTTGGCCTCTGCTCTCCACCGGTTTCTTGTCCTTTTAGGTATTTCAACGTCTGGTTCGTCTAAGTACCTATTTGAATGAAATATAAAAGGCATTTAGACAAGGCTTCATTCTTTAAATTAATTTCAGTTAATATCCTTATCATGATCCAACCATACTGGAAAGTTCAATAGTTTTTGTTCAAATATTTAGAAAAGTGTTTCAACTTTCACGATATAGCAAAAGGTACAAAAAAAAAAAAAAAAAAAAAAAAAAAAATGCGTCATGCAGTAACGAATATGAATATAAGTAAGAGAAAAACTGAACCCCAAAATAAGACAGCTGCAAAAGAAATGCGTTCTCAGCAGGGTTGTAGCTAGCCCAAATGGCGAAGCGTAGCATGATGCAGCGCGAACAAAGTTCACCTGAGAACACGAGGGAGAATAAGTTGAGAATTTGCTAGCATCAGACTGTCGGAGAAGTGAGTTACGAGAACTTTTGCACAAAGCTATGCAGATGTTTTCATGAGAGCTTTTTAAGTGCATCGAAACGGCACATACAAACAAAAAACAAACTCAAACCGGATCGGACAGGAACATAAATGCAAAACTATCCACACACCACCAAATCAAACAGAAAGTTATGTTCATTACAACAATAGAACCACACAAACACTGACAACAACCCAAATACCGAACAGACCAACCTCCCCCCGGCCACCCTAAAGCAATAATACTACATACCGCCAACAACCAAAAAACCAGACACCAACAACAGGGGCCACGAGGGGTCCGGGGCGGGGTCCACCTGCCACGAGGAGTCCGGGGTGGAGCCAACTTGCTATATTTACACTATGTACACTATATACACTATTTACACAAAAACAAAAAAACTGAACAAAACTGGGCCAAAAATACAGGCGCACCTTGCCCAAGGGTGTCCCGGAGGCAGTTGTGGCAAAGGGTAACCTCATTATCCCCACGCTTTAACAAGCTCCACAACCGGATGGGGGCTTTTTAAGTGCATCGAAACGGCACATACAAACAAAAAACAAAACTCAAACCGGATCGGACAGGAACATAAAGGCGAAACTATCCACACACCACCAAATCAAACAGAAAATTATGTTCATTACAACAATAGAACCACACACACACTGACAACCCAAATACCCCACAGACCAACTTCCCCCCGGCCACACTGAAAACAAAGCCCCACAAAGACCACACACCCAAAGACAACACCACGCCCGAGGGCAACACCACGCCCGAAGGCAACACTAAGCCCGAAGGCAACACTAAGCCCGAAGGCAACACCACGCCCGAAGGCAACACCACGCCCGAAGGCAACACCACGCCCGAAGGCAACACCACGCCCGAAGGCAACAGCACTTAAAAAGCACCGGGGCAAATACAGGTGCACCTTGCCCAAGGGTGCCCCGGAGGCAGTTGTGGCAAAGGGTAACCTCATTACTCCCACGTTTAAACAAACTCCACAACCGGATGCAGTTTAAAGTCCTACCCAGGACGCAGATGTTTTCATTGTATTTTCACTTTGAACACTTAAAAATAAAACACTTTCGTACAGTTTTCATGCCGGACGGGAAACCTTTATATTGCTGTGAGTACCAGACGGGAAGCTTACATGCTGGCTGGCGCCGTCCAGCGTAGCTACAACCCAGTGAAAAAGGATGAACGCAAGTATGCCTAAGATAAAAAAAAAAAAATGGTGGGCCTCTTTCAGGAACATGCCATCCGAAAAAGAGAGTTGCAAGAAAAAAAAAAACACACACACACACATGTATCCACAGTGAAAAATACAACTAAACAAACAATACAATGAAGCAGACACTCTTCAAAAGCAACAACGACAATATTGTAATTAAATTATGGGCCGTTTGCAATGCAAAGGATGCCAACATTACCTGGCTATGGCAGAAAACAAAGGCCATACCGTCGACAGATTAGAGGGGGATAACTAACTGGTCAGAACTTTGGGCAGAACTGGCCGTGCCATTCCCCATCGGTACTTTCCGCCATAGTTCATTCCGCCATAGAAAACATGTCTTTTCGCCATGGCAGTAAAGTGTTAATTATGATTATTTTGTCTATAGGGCCTAGTTGTACCATTATTTTAATAGTGAATGACGTGTCATTCTGAAAATAACCATTTAAAAATATCTTTGCAAGGAAACCAAGTCCTTTTGTTTCTCACAACTGATAGCTTGGTATTTGAGGGAGAACTGTTCAATGCTAGCTTGAGCCTGAGGCAACCTGTTTTTTTTTTTTTTTTTTTGGTGGGGGGGGGGGGGGGCAGGTCGAACCGTATATCCGCCATACACATCATTTTGACTGGGCCTGGCCTATGTCAATTTTCGTACGTAAGTATCGAAAGGCTACATGCTAGTCTAGAAACTGTTAGTAAGCATTGGCCTATACTATTACTAGTAACGTTAGTAGGCCTATAGTATAGCCTATAGGCCTAGCCTAGGCTAGGCCTATGGGGGAGTAGGCATAGGCTATGGGCTACGCTTATAGTACTTTAAAGTTTTAGGCCTAGGTCTCTTTTTTTTTTTTTTTGCTTAATAACTCAAATGTTTGAATACTCATGATCACCTTTTATAACGTCTTGGCCGATGACTCATATTCTTGTCGGAGAAATGGGTCAGAGTGCACTCAAGGTAAATTTTCTTTCTAAGTTCTGCTACGTCTTTTCATCAGTTTACTGGACGTTACTGGACGTAGGCCTAGGCTAGCGTTGGTTCTAATACAGCTAGCGTGGGGTTAATATTATACAACTCGCAAACACAAACAATAGTCGCTAACAACTAAGCCAGCTTTTTGTAAATGAGTGAGAAATATATTTTGTATAACGAGTACAGAAAATCATGTCTGCTACGCAGGGTACCAACTGGAAATGTTTGCCAGATAAAAAGACGTTAGGCTTATGCGTATAATATTAATATTCTTGAAAAAGGAAGATATAACTCAGAGTATTTTAAGGGTACTTTACCTACCGGAACATTTAATGGTTATCTTTTCTTGCATTTCTATTTTTTTAAAGAACAAAAATTCATTCTTTCATTCATGTCAATGTTAGCCTACTTAGTCAAAATGTAGATAGGTTGTTTCCAGGAGTCATGCTGTAGGTTTTTTTGAAAAAAAAAAAACCTACAAACCTACATGTCATTTTGAGTACACTCCTTCCACCCCTCACTATGCCGAGAACATTTCAGAAAATGCAACATATTTTCATACGTATATACGTCCGAAAATTTGTATTTTCCCTCTCTGTTGGGATATATGTAAAGCTGATTGTCAATTTATAGTTCTTAAATTACGATATTTTATAAAATAAAGTGCAGTATTAAAAATCATTTTTATTTATGATAACATCAACTCCAAATTCAACTCAATTTATACCACGGCCACAATATCACCTCACTTATTAAGTCTTTCTACCTAAGAATGTAGAGTTTAACTAGAGGCTAAATGGCACTTTTATTGCTCTCTGTATGCAACTAAGGAGCAGAATTAGGCATGTTCAGCCATTAGAAGATTATCATTTCTTTTTTTTAACTGGCAATGCTATTACCTTGACATTTTTAAAGTGTATTACCTTGATCACATTCCCTCCACTTTTGTAAGCCTTTTCTCCAAATTATGTAGTTATCTTCCTTAAATACAACCCATTTGGAAAAGTATTATTTGCAATTTAACTCTGTCCTAAATTTCAGCAATTTAGATGAACGAGTGGCCATATTACAGGTTGTATATACTTTAAACTTGGTTTTTTTGTCTTCTTTGGTCTTTGCTTGTTATGTAGTTTATATTTGTACTGCACTATTTAAACACCAAGAGTACATTTTCTGCATGGAGAATCCGGCAGAATCTCAAACCTAGAAGCAGCTTGTGAAGGATAATGGGTGCATCCAATGAGATTCCAACCGCTTCTTTGACAAGAAAATCCCCCATGCTGGTCAGCAGGAAAATTCCTTCGTGATTCTGCATAGGAAATGGGCCTAACTTCGGGGAATTTCTGAAGGGTGCATGTTTTGGGAAATCCTGGTTGTTTGGGGAATTTGTTAAAGGGGAAATCTTTTCGGGTGATTCTGCCACGGGAAATTGTACAGGAAAGCCTTTCGGGATTTCTGCTTCGGGAAAGGGATCTTCTATACGCAATTTAGATGGACGAGTGGCCATATTACAGGTTGTATATACTTTAAACTTGGTTTTTTTGTCTTCTTTGGTCTTTGATTGTTATGTAGTTTATATTTGTACTGCACTATTTGAACACCAAGAGTACATTTTCTGCATGGAGAATCCGGCAGAATCTCAAACCTAGAAGCAGCTTGTGAAGGATAATGGGTGCATCCAATGAGATTCCAACAGCTTCTTTGACAAGAAAATCTCCCATGCTGGTCAGCAGGAAAATTTCTTCGGGTTTTCTGCATAGGAAATGGGCCTAACTTCGGGGAATTTCTGAAGGGTGCATGTTTTGGGAAATCCTGGTTGTTTGGGGAATTTGTTAAAGGGGAAATCTTTTCGCGTGATTCTGCCACGGGAAATTGTACAGGAAAGCCTTTCGGGATTTCTGCTTCGGGAAAGGGATCTCCTATACGCGGGATTTGGTCTGCGGGGTTTTACAATCCCCATAAAATTTTCCCATAGAGAATTTTCCCGTGGAATTTTCCCGCAGAATATATTCCCCGTGGGCCAAAATCCTTAAGGGAATTTTCTGCGGGTTTTTTCTTCGGGAAAACTAATGTTTTTTTTTTGTAAGGGTTGACAAGTGTCCGTTTCTATGCACTTAAAAAGCACACGTGTGTTGCGATAGGCTAGTAGCATGAAATTAGTTGAAATCGGGGGTACACGTCACACCCCCTCCGCGTTTACTTTGTTAAAGATTATTAACGGCGGGGGGGGGGGGTGTCACAGAGGGAGACATTTCAAACCATGTAGAAGCAGGGAACCATGGGTCTCTCCCGTGAACAAGAAAGGAGGGGCTAAATCCGGTACTACTGTAATATGTCTAGATGTATTGTAGGCAAATTCTAGCTGTTTAAGATGGTCGTCCCATTCTTGACCTATTGACGCTATGTACCTTCCACGTTGTTCTTTGAGGGTACTTATTTCAAAACGTTTCCTCACAGGAAGCTGGTAATTACTCCCGAGCTGTTCAGTCCGAGTGCACTAGACGTCAGACCTGCATGATCATGGCAGCCTATAACTTGGTTTGCTTAGGCCTTTGCTGTAGTAGGCTTGTTCCGTTTGGGATCCATATCAGGCGTCACTTCAAAATTAACTAGAGGGCGTACAAAGGAGATGCGTTCGGTTTATTGCCAATGACTACTCCCGTGAAGTTGGTTCGGTGACTACCCTTTTGAAAGGTCTTGGTCTCGGCACTTTATCCGATCGCTGTGGGCGTTGTAGGCTTCAAATCCTCGCCAAAGGTATCCACGGTCAAGCTAATATCCCTCAGTCTGGCCTTTGTAAACAAACTCGTATTACTCGTAACGTGCATGCTTTGCACTACCGCCCACCTCTACTAGGACTAACTGCTTTAAAATTTTAGTTTTATCCCAAACAAAATTCGGGATTGGAATGATCTCCCTGGCAGTCTTATCGAGGGGGGCTGTTAGTCACCCAAAGCCTGTAGAATTTATTATCAATTCTCTGAGGGTCTGACCGGCCTCACGGCACGTATGTAGTGCACAATTGTCCTTAACTGGATGTTTCACCGTATTCGAAAGAAGAGGAAGAAGACGAGTCAAAACACCGTGACAAAATCACTGTCGCCTTATTTCCTCCTCAGGCCTTCTCAATTAGAGCACAACTTGAGTAGGCCCATGAATACTGGCATTCGCAGTGTTTTTCCAATAGCATGCCGATCTGCAGAAAAGGTCTACTATAGTCTAGGCCTATGTAGAACCTGTTGTTAGGCTTAGGCCCCATCCTAGCCCATGTAGCGCGTTAGACTTGTGTTCGCTTATGGGTTGTTTCGTGGAACTGTATCTGCAACGGCAGTATTACTATAGAAACGAAAACAACGTGTGTGTATTTATAAACACTTAGGCCTAAGTATAGTTAAACACCGTCAACTAAATAAGTGTCAGTGGGAGTGGCCTATGGGGTCAACCAAAACTCACCGTACCAGTACTATTCTGAAGTTAACTTTGACGAACCTTCATTAAGTTCATAGTGACCCTATATAGCCCTGTACAGAACTGAGAAGCTTACCGCGATTGACGTAGACGTACTCCGTAGGGCCAAGAAGTACATTGGTAAATCTAATGTGTGTCCCGTCAATTGCTCCTACAACGCGAGGAAAGCCTTGTATGGCCATGAATTCTCGTTGTTTTTGCTGAACTTCTTCCGGGGTGGTGGGGAACTTAATGTACTGATTTTGTCTTCGACACAAAGCATTAGTAACTCTTCGGACGGCTCGACAAGCTGTTGGTATACCGACACCATGAGGTTCGGCGCCGGAGTCGTCTGTCACTGATCCATGACCAAAGAAGCGTAAGGCTATAAACACTTGTAACGATGGTGGCAAAGCGTGGTTTCGTTTTGTCCGGTGTTCAAGTTCATCTTGCAGCATATCAATGATGTTAATACATGCAAGCCGACTAAACGATACTTGCATACATCTGCGGGTCGGTCCATAAATCTAACGGATTGGTCCTGTCCCGAAATACTCTCTCTCTCTCTCTCCTTCGGGCTCGTTGATTTTCCCTCTCCAGCAATCCGAACGCCATGTACACCGCCATTGCTTTGACTAAGAGATGTTATGATTGAAAACTTCATTCTCGCTAAATCGGACATGTGACACTTACTAACATTCTTTTGTTACTTAAGAAACTTCTTAAGTATGCTACCGATCATGCGTGAAGTTATGAACTATTTCAGAGATGTGAACGAATTCTTCGTAAGTCGTTTTATGAAATAGAAGATACGAATGTTCGTAAAGTTAATAATAATTCTTGGACTTAAGAAAGATTAATGTTCGTAAGTCTGAGATACGAAACTTCGTAAGTTTTATGAAATGGAGCCCTGGCCAGCAATAAATTTTCTGTGATGTGAACAATGTGATGTGCTTTTAACATGCTTGTAGCCGGACCAGACCTAATGTGAAACAGGCAAACCCACTGTCTGTTTCCATGCACACCGCAAATTCTGTTTGATAGCATTGAGCTACGTTATGGCTAATACATATTTTAATTCAACGTTTTCTCCGTCGGACATTAACCAATAGAAACACTCGAACAGTAAGTGAAAATAATGGTACATTTCCTTTAAAAGGGTGCCAAAATTGTCAGCATCCAATACTTTAAGGTTTTGTTGTTTATAGTTTTCCTATCAGACAGTTAAATAAATTAAGGTACAAATAATAAATTCAAAGTTAATCAAAGACGCATTTCATCGAAATGTTTGTCAACTGACATCATATTTTATACCATGTACCTCCAATTTGGACTGTTCCATCTAGGTTAACGTAAACAATTGAAGTCATACTAGAACTAAACTTTCGGCTTATCGTAAAACTTGCCTACGGGGGAAATAGAATATAGCTGATCCAGGTTAAAAAAAAAAAAACAATTGACGACTTAAGACAGGGTAATGCAATCTTTCGTACATCCTCTTTTCATCGTCACTTCAAGACAAGGAAAATACTCCAACAAAAAGTGTACGACCTAGGCCTTGGCCACCTTTTAACACTAGGCTCGTGCAACCTTCCATGGGCCTAGGGTTTCGGATTTGTGTTGTATGTGGGAAGGACCTAGTTACCTTTCGAAAATATTCCCATGTTACAAAAGAAGAGATAGGGTCAAAACTAGCCCGTGAACTGAAAAAAAAAAAAAAAACAGAAGCGGACGTGCTGGCAGTTTCAAGCAGCATTTGTTCCAAGGCAAAACAAAGGTACAGAAGGTCTCAAATCTGCAAGCCCTTATGGACGAGATTGTGGAATCCTTCATAGGAATAGAGAATGTCAAGTTTCAAAGTGAGCGGTTTAAACGTCAGGCAAGAAGTCCTGTAAAACCCAAGAAGAAGAGACTAACTGATCGTCCACAGTTTGAGAGTTTACCAGGGAACACCGGTTTAGTTGACAGTGAAGCAGTGGTAAGTTTGTAGGTTAAGTTAATAGGGCCTACTGAGTTCTACTAGGTCTAGGCCAATGAGCTGCTGTAAAATTTATATCATAAACTATAATGACTTTAAGCTCGGATACAAGTTAATTTTCACTACCAGTGAAGTGTATAGTATGATGGTTGTGTTCAAAAGTAAGGGTAAGATGTTCTCTTATAATTTTATTGCCATGCATAAGGGGGAAAGGAGCACATGATTAAAGGCGCAGCACAACGTTAGGTCTATGTGGTTCCAGGGTGTAAAGACACCTATACTCACCCTCGCTTCCTTAGCGGTACGCGGGAAATGTGCCGGTAAGGAATTCGCGGGATTTCCCCATTAGCCTGGCTGACCTCCAACTAACCCAGCAGACGTACGTGACTGGAGGGCGGGCTGCTTGCCAAGGCAGGCACGTGCAGCCGCGCGAGACTTCTCGTTGCAGCAACGGAATTTTCGGGCAGGGGGGCTTTTTAAGTGCATCGAAACGGCACATACAAACAAAAAACAAAACTCAAACCGGATCGGACAGGAACATAAAGGCAAAACTATCCACACACCACCAAATCAAACAGAAAATTATGTTCATTACAACAATAGAACCACACACACACTGACAACCCAAATACCCCACAGACCAACCTCCCCCCGGCCACACTAAAACAAAGCCCCACAAAGACCACACACCCAAATCCACCACACACCCAAAGACAACACCACGCCCGAGGGCAACACCACGCCCGAAGGCAACACCACGCCCGAAGGCAACACCACGCCCGAAGGCAACACCACGCCCGAAGGCAACACCACGCCCGAAGGCAACACCACGCCCGAAGGCAACACCACGCCCGAAGGCAACACCACGCCCGCAGGCAACACTACGCCCGAAGGCAACACTACGCCCGAAGGCAACAGCACTTTAAAAGCACCGGGGCAAATACAGGTGCACCTTGCCCAAGGCTGCCCCGGAGGCAGTTGTGGCAAAGGGTAACCTCATTACTCCCACGTTTAAACAAACACTGGATGCACAAGGTGGGAGAGTGTGCCCCATGTGTTTTGCCAGTGTGGCTTTGTGGCCTCCCTCTGGGAGTGGTTTCAAGCCCTGGCTGATCGCCTCACGTTTTGTAACACCTGGGCGGTCAGCCAGGACTACGCTTTGTATGGTCTGTCACCCCCGCCATGCAATACAAGTGTTCGCGGGATACTTACCTTTGTTTCGGCCTCCATAAAGCTGGCCTTGTGGAGAGACCGGTGTAATATTGTGTTTAGGGGAGAGGGGAAGCCTGCGGACGTCGTCCTGGCGTTGGTGAGGATGGAGATTCAGCTGAGGGTGGAGGCCGACTTCGTCCGTTTGCCAAGGTCGACGTTCGGGAGGTGTTGGGGTCCTCTTGTTTCAGTGCGGGCGGGCCGGGTGATAGGTAATTTGTAAATATTGTAAATATTGATATTGTAAATAGTCCTACGTAATTGGCGTGGGTTTGGTGTTTTTGTTCATGGTAGTCACGGAACTTTTGTTTGCTAGCTCAGTGTACGGGGTTCTGTGGATAGTTCAGGGTTGTGTT
Organism: Holothuria leucospilota; assembly: GCA_029531755.1. Lineage (NCBI taxonomy): Eukaryota > Metazoa > Echinodermata > Holothuroidea > Aspidochirotida > Holothuriidae > Holothuria > Holothuria leucospilota. The sequence goes on along the minus strand of CM055961.1, from coordinate 28,917,241 downwards.
TTTGTCCGGTGGTGGGTTCTCCTTTGTTTCTACGTACGTGAAAAGCACACTGCCAGTCTTGTGCCGCTCGACCGTTGGTCGGGGCTGCAGTGTAGATGTTGCTTTCCTATCTGTAAATAGTCCTGTGTGGTGGGTGGGCTGGGAGTGTCGTATACATTAGCCACAGAAAATTTTGTTTTGCTAGCTTAATGTAAGATAATTGTAAATAGTTCATGGTTGTGTTTTTGCCGGTCCGGTTGGGGTTTTTCTGTTTTGACAGTGTCCGTTTCTATGCACTTAAAAAGCACTGTTGCCGAGTGCACCCACAGCCACAGGATCGCCCACAAACCGCGGGTGCACCCAAACTCACCCTCGCTTCCTTAGCGGTACGCGGGAAATGTGCCGGTAAGGAATTCGCGGGATTTCCCCATTAGCCTGGCTGACCTCCAACTAACCCAGCAGACGTACGTGTCTGGCGGGCGGGCTGCTTGCCAAGGCAGGCACGTGCAGCCGCGCGAGACTTCTCGTTGCAGCGACGGCGTCCTCGGGCAGCTACGCCAGTTTCGAGCTCCGCGTGAGCTAGGAAAGAGCGGAGCTCTCGCCGGCTGTACCGTGTCCTGTTAAGGACATGTTGCTGAGTGCACCCACAGCCACAGGATCGCCCACAAACCGCGGGTGCACCCATACTCACCCTCGCTTCCTTAGCGGTACGCGGGAAATGTGCCGGTAAGGAATTCGCGGGATTCCGGACCGGCAAGAACACAACCACGAACTACTTACAATCATTTACAAAGTTAGGAAAACTAAGCTAGCAAAACAAAATTTCTGTGGCCAACATATACGACACCCCCAGCCTACCCACCACACAAGACTATTTACAAACAGGAAAACAACACGCGCCAGAAGGCAGCAACACACGTCCGAAAGCAACAACGCCCGAAGGCAAGACCACGCCCGAAGGTGACCCCACGCCCGAAGGCAACTTCACACCCGAAGGCAACTTCTCGCCCAAAGGCGACCCCACGCCCGAAGGCAACTTCACGCCCGACGGCAACAACACGCCCGAAGGCAACAACACGCAAAACGCACAGGGCAAATACAGGTGTACCTTGCTCAAGGGTGCCCCGGAGGCAGTTGTGGCAAAGGGCCTCATCATCCCCACGCTTAAACAAGCTCCACAACCGGATGCACTGCCACCACCAATTCAGCACTAGCAAACGACGACGAGAGCCAAACGAAAGCACGTCTGCTCTCGTCGAAGACCTGATCTGAACATGTGTTCTTTTTACGTACATAGAAACAGCACGGCGAAACAAAGGCGAACTCAACCCGGGCCGAAAAAAAACATAACCGCGAACTATTTACAGAATTCTCCTACCAAAGAATATTTCTGTGTTAACAGTGTAAAACACCACCTGGAACCCAAGCTTATCACATAGGGCTATTTACAATCTCACAAAAGCAAAACTATTTACATATAATTTTCATGTGTCCAACCCCAGACCACCCACGGTACCAACAATGCTGCAGACGTTGCGGCAGGTGCCTGCAGGTGGGGCACGACAAGGCAGAGTGCCCCAACGAGGTGCGGTGCAACCTTTGTGGAGAGGAGGGACATGTCTCTGGTGCGTGCCCCACATCGTACTCTGCCCATGCCAGTGCGGATGTGGAGCAGGCACCTGAACCCTCGCAAGCAGGCCCAGAATATTCCACTCAGGAATTGGAGGAGGCAGCACAAGAAGTGGAACAAGATTTCCTCGCCTCAAAACAGTGTGAGGGGAGTACTGCGGCTCCCAAGGCGGACTCCTCACCATCCGCCCCACCAACACCAGTGGAAGCTGATAGGATGGCAGTGGAGGAGGACCTTCAGCTCTCCTCAGACTCTGAGTCTGCTATGTCGGATGGTGGGGAGCCTTCCTCAGAGCCTCCTCCAAAGGATCCACCCTCCGGGGAGGGCTGGTTTGATTTGTGTGAGGGGGAGGAGCCTTCATTGGAGAGGTCGGCCTCGGGCGGGGTGTTAGACCAGGGGGTTCACCATTCGGAAGACCCCACACCGAGTTCACAAAGTAAAAAGGTCAGGTCCCAGGTAGATACGTAGCCACTCATTACACCATGGCTAATCCCCTGTCCCTCTTGACTCTAAATGTTAACGGCATGAGGGACAGTCGGAAGCGGTCAAGGATATTCCAATTTTGCAGAACACTGGGTGTGGACTTCGTTTTCCTCCAGGAGACCCATATTGTGAATGAGGACGATGTCCACACCTGGTCCTTTGAGTGGGGTGGGGGTTTACATGCTTCCTTTGGTCCAACAACATCTTGTGGTTCAGTTATTTTAGTTTCGCCTAGGTGGACTCCCCTGGTGGGAAAAGTTGATTCTGATCATGAGGGCCGGTTGGTATGCATTACAATAAGACACCCTAGTGGGAAATTTTTCCTGTGTAACGTGTATGCGCCCAATCGGCCTTCAGACAGAAGGGACTTTTTCATGACCCTGTCATCCTTCGTTCCTGGCAGTGCTCCGTGTATCCTGGCAGGAGACTTTAACTGCGTCCCCGACACACAGCTTGACCGAATGTCCACATGTACGTCTTCGGGCTGTGGTGTCGGCACGTCGGAATTGGACATGTTCGTAAAGAATCACGACATGGCTGATGTCTGGAGAGCACAACATCCCGGCTTGTCCGTGTTCACTTGGCACCGCCCTGATGGCACGGACGCCTCAAGGTTGGACCGGGTGTACTCTCCACCTGCACTGTCACCGAGTGACTGTGAAGTTGTGACATGTCCAATTTCGGATCATGATGCAGTTACTGTCTCCTTTCAGCCCCCAAACTCATGGCCAACAGGGAGGGGGTTCTGGAAAATGAACACAGATATTCTAACGGAGGCTGACTATAGCGAACAGTTTAAAGCCAGGTACGAAGGGTGGCGAACATTGAGGCCGGCCTTCTCAAAAGATTTAGAGTGGTGGGACGACGTAAAGTCCCGCATCAAACAGTTTACAGTTGAGTACTGTGTAGCAAGAGCTCGTCGAAAAAGGGAGGAGTTCCTCTCACTCTGCTCTAGGGAGAGGAACGGGGACACCTCCGCACTCCACGCAATCCAGCAGTACCTTGATCAAAAATTGCGCGGGGCCCGCGTTCGTGCTCGCGTGCATTGCGTGGAGGCGGAGGAAAAACCAACTATCAAATTCTACCGGGATGTCACAAAGTATGCCATCGATCGCCGCATAAGAGCAGTCCGTGACGTCCACGGTACAGTACAGAAGGACCCTCTCGACATCTTGGAAGTATTTAAGACCTTCTATGATCAGCTTTATACGCGGGCAGATGTCGATGAAGGCCTTCAAGACTCCCTTTTAGATAATATTGACAAGACCCCCTCTAAGGAGCAGAATGATGGACTTGGTTCTCCCCTGACTGTCGACGAGCTCTGGAGGGCGGTGGCGAAGATGAAAGGCGGAAGGGCGCCTGGGTCCGACGGTGTCCCAGTGGAATTCTACAAACGCTTCTGGGGTACCGTCGGACACGATCTCCGTGATGTATTCGCCTCTGCCTTCCTTGCTGGCTCATTGAGTCCCTCGCAGCGCACAGGCGTTATAACATTGTTACCAAAGTCTGGTGACCCCCTAGAACCGAAAAACAAGCGACCAATTACCTTGTTAAATGTAGACTACAAGATTCTGGCGAAAGCCCTTTGTAACAGGCTAGGCACGGTCATGCTGGATCTTGTAGGTTCTTTCCAGACATGTGCGGTGCGGGGACACAGTATTCAGCAGAACCTCTGGTTGATGCGGGACTTAGTTGAATATGTGATGGACCGTTATCTTCCATGCGCACTTGTCTCCCTCGATCAGGAGGCCTTCGACATGGTTGATCACGGGTTCCTCTTTAAAATCTTGAAGTTTTGTTTGAATCCAGTTTTTGTTAAATGGACCTCTTTACTGTATAATAGTGTATATAGTCGGGTTATCGTTAATGGCCTACCGTCGGACCCCTTCAGAGTCCAACGTGGGGTACGGCAGGGGTGTCCCCTGTCACCTCTACTCTATGTATTGTTTAGTGAATCCCTTGCAAGAGCCTTCCAAGTTGAACCTTTGTTTCGACCATTTCACATACCTGGTGGAGCTAAAGTCAAGTGCCTCCAGTATGCTGACGACGTCACATGCGTAGTCTCCGACCTAGCTTCCTTCAGAGCCCTTACTGGCACGCTGTCTACTTTTCAAAGAGCGACAGGTGCCAGACTGAACCCCACCAAGACCAAAGGACTCCGTCTAGGTAAGTGGCGGTCGAAACAACTGCCCTTCGCGGCATCATGGGTAGACGACGCCATAAAAATCAATGGCATATGGTTTGGTTACGGTTCACCCGAGTCACTTACCTGGAATGAGAAAGTGGACCTGGTGGAAGCTAGGTTGAAGGACTTTGGCGATCGCTACATTAGTCTGTTGGGGAAGGTAACAGTTATAAATCGTTTCGTTTACCCTCTCTTGTGGTATCCGGGCACTGTTCTGGCCGCTCCAGAGGGTGTCCTGGTGCGACTCGAGAGGGCTGTGTTTAGGTTTCTTTGGTCAGGGAAAACGGAGCTGGTCAGAAGAAAAGTGGTGTACCAGGTTCCTAGGCAGGGGGGATTGGGCCTTGTGCACTTTCCTTCAAAGCTCCGTTTTCTCCTGACCAAATGTGTTTTTAGTGCTGTCGAAAGTCAGATGCCGTTTGCCTACTTTGCCCGTTATTGGAGTGGATTATCATTCCGTTGGTTCTTTCCTACCCTGTTTAGCAACAGTGTACCTCACAGTTGGAGACCAACGAAGGCATACTGTCAGATGAGGGAGACACTACGTATTATGTCAACTGTAGGGGACGTTTTGCAGTCCAGTGTGGGGGACCAGTACCGGGCCATTTTTGATGACTTGGTTGGTCAGGTCCAACCCAACGACTATGCGTCAGGGCCGGAAGTGTGGCGTGTCGTCCACAGCAGGACACTCGATCACCGCCGGCGTGACCTGCTGTGGCGCATCGCACACGACGCCATCGTAACGAATCTCAAGCGCCTTCGGTGGCGTCTTGGAGATGGCATTTGCCCCCGCACTGGATGCACAGGGTGGGAGAGTGTGCCCCATGTGTTTTGGCAGTGTGGCTTTGTGGCCCTCCTCTGGGAGTGGTTTCAAGCTCTGGCTGATCGCCTCACGTTTTGTAACACCTGGGCGGTCAGCCAGGACTACGCTTTGTATGGTCTGTCACCCCCGCCATGCAATACAAGTGTTCGCGGGATACTTACCTTTGTTTCGGCCTCCATAAAGCTGGCCTTGTGGAGAGACCGGTGTAATATTGTGTTTAGGGGAGAGGGGAAGCCTGCGGACGTCGTCCTGGCGTCGGTGAGGACGGAGATTAAGCTGAGGGTGGAGGCCGACTTCGTCCGTTTGCCAAGGTCGACGTTCGGCAGGTGTTGGGGTCCGCTTGTTTCAGTGCGGGCGGGCCGGGTGATAGTTAATTTGTAAATATTGTAAATATTGAAATTGCAAATAGTCCTACGTGATATGCTTGGGTTTGGGGTGGTTTTGTACATAGCACAGACATTTTGTTTGCTAGCGCAATGTACAGATTTCTGTAAATAGTTCAGAGTTATGTTTTTGTCCGGTCAGGTTTAAGTTCTACTTTGTTTCTTCGTGCCCGTTTCTACGTACGTAAAAAGCCCAATAGTGCTGTGCCCCTGAACATCTGTTTAGTCCTACCTGTCTTCTCCTACCAGTCCAGGACTGCGGCAATGCTCTCCCAAATATTCGCATTTTTAATTTTGTCACGGCAGTCCAGTCTGGCTGGTTTTGTCTTACCAGCTCAATCAACTTTTCTAACATAGCGTCGGGTACAAACCTGCATGTATACAGTAATGCGAGAACTGTCGGTGACGCGAGTGCTTTTTACGTGCTCTTTTGTTCCTCGTTGCATGGTATGTGAAGTCTGTATGTCTTTTTAAGTGCATGGAAACGGCACATACAAACAAGAAACAAACTCAAACCGGACCGGACAGGAACATAAATGCAAAACCATCCACACACCACCAAATCAAACAGAAAAGCATGTCCTGGGTAGGACGTTAAACTGCATCCGGTTGTGGAGCTTGTTAAAGCGTGGGGATAATGAGGTTACCCTTTGCCGCAACTGCCTCCGGGACACCCTTGGGCAAGGTGCGCCTGTATTTTTGGCCCAGTTTTGTTCAGTTTTTTGTTTTTGTGTAAATAGTGTATATAGTGTACATAGTGTAAATATAGCAAGTTGACTCCACCCCGGACCCCTCGTGGCAGGTGGACCCCGCCCCGGACCCCTCGTGGCCCCTGTTGTTGGTGTCTGGTTTTTTTGGTTGTTGACGGTATGTAGTATTATTGGTTTAGGTTGGCCGGGGGGAGGTTGGTCTGTTGGGTATTTGGGTTGTTGTCGGTGTGTGTGTGGTTCTGTTGTTGTGGTGAACATGCTTTTCTGTTTGAAGTCTGTATGACATTGTGTTCGTGATCCGGTAGGGTTTTTCTTTGGGTTTGGGATTATCCTTTAGTTTGGCAGTGCCTGTTTCTACGTAATCAAAAGGCTCTCCACGTGCTAAACAAACGGGCACGGCCAGACCAGCAAAGGAAATTTCATTCATTTTTCATTTTCTCGACATTTGTTTCAACCAGCTCATACGTAACAACATATACAGTTTCATATAGTTTAGTTCAGTTCAGTTCACGTCTTCGACGAGAGCGGACGTGATTTCGACCTGCTCTCGTTCATAAACAGCGCAATTTTTGGCCCAGTTTTGTTCAGTTTTTTGTTTTTGTGTAAATAGTGTATATAGTGTACATAGTGTAAATATAGCAAGTTGACTCCACCCCGGACCCCTCGTGGCAGGTGGACCCCGCCCCGGACCCCTCGTGGCCCCTGTTGTTGGTGTCTGGTTTTTTTGGTTGTTGGCGGTATGTAGTATTATTGGTTTAGGGTGGCCGGGGGGAGGTTGGTCTGTTGGGTTTTGGTTGTTGTCAGTGTGTGTGTGTGTGTGTGGTTCTATTGTTGTAATGAACATACTTTTCTGTTTGATTTGGTGGTGTGTGGATAGTTTTGCATTTATGTTTCTGTCCGATCCGGTTTGAGTTTGTTTCTTGTTTGTATGTGCCGTTTCCATGCACTTAAAAAGCATAAACAGCGCAATGTACAGATTTCTGTAAATAGTTCAGAGTTGTGTTTTTGTCCGGTCAGGTTTAAGTTCTTCTTTGTTTCTTCGTGCCCGTTTCTACGTACGTAAAAAGCTCCCTGCTCTCATTTGCCGTGCTTGGCTTGCATCACTGTGTGATAACATTACAGCTGTGCTTTTTAAGTGCATCGAAACGGCACGTACAAACAAAAAACTCAAACCGGATCGGAAAGGAACATAAACGCAAAACTATCCACATACCACCAAATCAAACAGAAAAGCCCGTTCATTACAACAATAGAACCACACACACACTGACAACCCAATACCCCACAATAGTGTTGCCTTCGGGTGTAGTGTTGCCTTTGGGGCGTAGTGTTGCCTTTGGGGCGTAGTGTTGCCTTCGGGGCGTAGTGTTGGGTTGTCAGTGTGTGTGTGGTTCTATTGTTGTAATGAACATAATTTTGTTTGATTTGGTGGTGTGTGGATAGTTTTGCCATTTTGTTCCTGTCCGATCCGGTTTGAGTTTTGTTTTTTGTTTGTATGTGCCGTTTCGATGCACTTAAAAAGCCCCCCCCCCCTTCGGGGCGTAGTGTTGCCTTCGGGCGTGTTGCTGCCGTGGGGTGTAGAGTTGCCTTCGGGCGTGGTGTTTCCTTTGGGCGTGTGGGCGGAATTTTTTTTGGGTGGTATGTGGTTGTGGGGAGTTGTTTTGGGGTTTACTGGAGTTCAGTAGTAACAAAGACTCTTTTGTTCCCTGTTGCACAGTATGTATAGTTGAGCTTTTTACGTACGTAGAAACGGGCACGAGGAAACAAAGTAGAACTTAAACCTGACCGGACAAAAACATAACCCCGAACTATTTACAGAATTCTGCACATTGCGCCAGCAAACAAAATGTCTGTGATAACTATGTACAGCTAGCTTTTTACGTACGTAGAAACGGGCACGATTGCGCTAGCAAACAAAATTTCTGCGACAACTATGTACAAAACCACCCCGAACCCAAACCAGCCACACAGGACCACTTACAATCTCACTAGGCAAAACTATTTACATACCCATTTACATCAACAGAAGAGTGTTCAGGTTGAGTCTGTTCAATGCTTTTTGGAACTATGGGTGCATGTGGCCAACCCCCACTATTTACAGTATTAACAATGTGATGTGCTCTTTACATGCTTGTAGCCGGGCGGACCTAATGTGGAACAAAGCAAACCTATTTACACTGAACTACCAAAAAAACTTTCTGGCATGCATGGGCACAGACACAAACAGAACAGAAACCCCAAAAGAAAACGGGGACACAAAGGCAAAACCATTCACACTAAATACTCTGACTGGGACCTTATCTTTTTAATCCGTGGGCTCGGGTACGGGCGTCCCAGAGTGATGGGTTCCCCTGTCTGATACTTCGCCTGAAGCCGACCTCTTTAGTGCAGACTCTGGCCCCTCCCCCTCACACAAATCAAACCAACCCTCCCCCGAAGGTGGATCCTTTGGAGGAGGCTCTGAGGCACGCTCCCCGCCATCCGACATCGCCGAGTCTGAGGACAGATCGAGGTCCTCCTCTAATGTCATTATTTCAACCTGATCGGGTGCCGCTGCCAACGATGGCGGAGAGTCTGCCTCAGGAGTCCCAGTACCCCCCTCACACTGCTTGGAGGCAAGGAAGTCCTGCTCAACCTCAAGTGCCGCCTCCTCTAATTCCTGGGTTGAATACTGTGGGCCTGTTTGCGAGGGTTCGGGTGACGACCCCACATCGGCACTGACATGGGCAGAGTACGATGTGGGGCAGGCTCCAAACACATGTCCCTCCTCCCCACAGAGGTTGCACCGTACCTCGTTGGGACACTCTGCCTTGCCGTGCCCCAACTGCAAACATTTTCCACAACGTCTGTTGGGACACGACTTGGCTTCGTGCCCCTCCTCTCCACATCTAAAACAGGTACGGGGCTGGCAAAAGTACCTAATGTGGGCCTTGGAACCCCCTATGAAGAGGAACGATGGAATGTCCCTCACCAGTTCCATACGGAACTGTCTCTTGCCATTAAATATACCTTTCAAGTCACCCACAGTATATTTACACCACCGCATTTCAGAGACAGTTCCGTATTGACTAAGAACCCTCGCAACCAGGCGCTGATCGACCTCGAAGGGAAGGTAGAGCACCGTCACCGCCACAGAGCCATCATATGGGGTGACAGTGAGCCCCTCTACCCCCTTCAGGCATGACACACCCTTAACACGGGCAGCATCAGACTTAAACTTAAGGTCATACGTGTTGCGGGCCTCAAGCGCCTGCAACATCTCAATTTCTCCAATTTCGACACCATTGTCATTTAACACAGTTAACGCCTGTAGGGGAGGGACACTCACCCCAGACGAAAACTCCAACTTAACAATTGTGCTATCCCGACCTCCGGGCATAGCAGCAGTTTGTGTGGCTCGGGGCCACGGAATGAAAAGAAAAAACTCTGACCAGGTGTTACAAAAGACAAAATTTAGTATGAAGCACACTATAAGGTTTTAAGCACAATTGCAATAAATAGTACAGCTATCACACAGTGATACAAGTTGAGCACGGTAAAACGACGAGAGCGAAACGAAAACACGTCTGCTCTCGTCGCAGACCTGAACTGAAGTTTGTTTAGCATTTGTGTTTGTGACCCGTCATGGTTTTGTTTGGGTTTGGGATTTTTCTTTAGTTTGCCAGTGCCTGTTTCTACGTACTTAAAAAGCTCTCACCCAATACCCCACAAACCATTACAGCCTTTTTGTTCCTGTCCGATCCGGTTTGAGTTTTTGTTTTTGTTTGTATGTGCCGTTTCGATGCACTTAAAAAGCAGCTGTGTGATAACCGTGCTATATTGCTTGCAACTGTATGAAACTGTGAAACTTTATAGTGTACGCGTTGTCCTGTATTAAAAGAGTAGGTTTGCCGTGCTTTTTTTTACCTTTGTTCGCGCGTGGCCTCGAGCCACACTCACATGCTGCTATGCCAGGAGGTCGGGATAGCACAATCGTTAAGTTGCAGTTCGAGTCGGAGGTGAATGTTACACCCCCTCAAGTGCTTATTGTGTTAAAGAACAACAAAGTGGAAGTTAAAGAGATAGACATGTTGCAGGCGCTTGCCGCCCGCAACACGTACGACCTAAAGTTCAGGTCAGATGCTGCCCGAATTCAGGGCGTGTCTTGCCTTAAAGGGCTGGAAGGGCTCACTGTCACCCCATATGATCGCTCTGTGGTGGTGACGGTGCTATACTTGAACTTTGAGGTCGAACAGGGCCTGGTTGCGAGGGTTCTGAGTCAATACGGAACTGTCTCCGATATGCGGTGGGTCACTTACAATGAAGGTGAGTTGAAGGGCATACTGAACGGAAAGAGACAGTTCCGTATGATACTGAAGAGGGAAATACCATCGTTCCTCTTCATAGGGGGTTCCAAAGCCCACATAAGATATTTGGGCAGCCCCGCACCGCACCTGTTTTAAGTGTGGAAAGGAGGGGCACGAAGCCAAGTCGTGTCCTAATCGACGTTGCGGCAGATGCCGGCAGGTGGGGCACGACAAGGCCGAGTGTCCCAACCAGGTGCAGTGCAACCTTTGTGGGGAGGAGGGACATGTCTTTGGTGCATGTCCCGAATTGTATTCTGCTCATACCAGTGAGGATGTGGGGCAGGCACCTGAGCCCTCGCAACTAGGCCTGGAATATTCCACTCAGGAATTGGAGGTGGCACACGAGGTGGAACAGGACTTCCTCGCCTCCAAACAGTGTGAGGCGGGCACTGTGACTCCTGAGGCGGACTCTCCACCATCCTTGCCAATGGAACCAAGGGAGGCTGCAATCATGACAGTAGAGGAGGACCTCCATCTCTCCTCAGAGTCTGTTTCTGTCATGTTGGATGATGGTGATGATGATGATAGTGGAGAGCCTGCCTCGGAGCCTCCTCCCAAGGATCCATCTTCTGGGGAGGGTTGGTTTGATTTGTGTGTGGGGGGGGGGGGGTCGTCAGGGTCTGCACTAAAGAGGTCGGCCTCCGGTGAGGTGTAAGAGTGGGGAGACCGTCTCTCTGAAAGACCAGTACCGAGCCCAAGGACTAAAAAGATCAAGTCCCAGCAAGAGTTGTTAGTCTGCCTTTAGGTTTGCCTTTGTTCCACATTGGGTTTGGTCCGGGGGGCTTTTTAAGTGCATCGAAACGGCACATACAAACAAAAAACAAAACTCAAACCGGATCGGACAGGAACATAAAGTCAAAACTATCCACACACCACCAAATCAAACAGAAAATTATGTTCATTACAACAATAGAACCACACACACACACACTGACAACAACCCAAAGACCCCACACACCAACCTCCCCCCGGTCACACTAAAAACAAAGCCCTACAAAGACCACACACCCAAATCCACCACACACCCAAAGACAACACCAAGCCCGAAGGCAACACAACGCCCGAAGGCATCACCACGCCCGACGGCAACACCAAGCCCGAAGGCAACACTACGCCCGAAGGCAACACTAAGCCCGAAGGCAACACCACGCCCGAAGGCAACACTAAGCCCGAAGGCAACACTAAGCCCGAAGGCAACACCACGCCCGAAGGCAACACTAAGCCCGAAGGCAACACCACGCCCGAAGGCAAAACCACGCCCGACGGCAACACTACGCCCAAAGGCAACAGCACTTAAAAAGCACCGGGGCAAATACAGGTGCACCTTGCCCAAGGGTGCCCCAGAGGCAGTTGTTTGGTCCGGCTATATGCATGTGAGGAGTACATCATTGTAAACTGGGGGTTGGCCACATGAACACTTGTTCCATGTCATGTCCGGTGTTTTGTTTCGACTGTGTCTGTGAAATTTTGGTTTCTAGCCCAATGTAAACGAATCTGTAAATAGTTGTTATGTTTCAGTTCTTTGTTTCGCAGTGCCTGTTTCTATGTACGTAAAAAGAAAAGGTTTGTGGTGTTCGGGGATTGGTGTGGGGTCGGAGCGGTGTTGGTGGTGACAGAGACCTTCGTTTTCTTTGCAGCGTGTGAATGGTTTTTGGTATTATGTTTGTCTTCCGACGGGTTTTGTTTAGTTTTGTTTGCGATCGTGTCCGTTTCGAAGCACGTTAAAGGAAAATAGTTTCATATATCGTTAATGTCCCTAATTTTGCGCACCCCGAAATCCAGAGCCTAACACAAATTGCTCCATATCACCGTGGCAACGCAAAATCCTAGCCATTCCACTGTCGGAGCAGAACCGTAACAAATTTTTCTTTGAAATGAATCCATTTAAGGTTAGTTTTCCTCTTAAAATCGTTCAGAAGACCTAAATGTATTACCTTAATTTCTTCTGCAATATTTTTGGGGAGAAGCTGTGAGGCAGGTGTCAGTAATCCACTATTTTCTTAGGCAATCGAAGTTGTAAGGACCTGCCATTTTCACGGTCTGTTTACTAACATGCTGTGCATCCGTACATATGACTTTAGCCTAGCTGGGCAATGAATTGTAAGTTTTAGTTTCGTGTGCAACAGGTCAAAATACTTTTGCCTTAAAGGGAAAGTAGTGTTGTAGAGTGCAAATGCTGTGCTGTATATTCCAATAATTTTCCACTAATTTTGGACCTCTAAAATCATTTTAACGTTTATAAAATATTTCCCTGGGAAACATGATGTTAAAAACCCCTTTTTCTTCTTTGTCGGTGCTATTTTTTTTGTTTAATGCAGGGCAAATACCACCGAGCCTATGAAGAAAAACAAATGGTAAGGGCCATCAATCTGGTCAAGAAAAAGAAATGGTCTAGACGTAAGGCTGCAAAGCTTTGTGGTGTCCCAGAATCCTCGCTCAGGTTTCAACTTAAGAACAACAAAGGTGGAAAATTTGATAGTTCTCTGGGACGGCCATCTCTTATCCCCCATGAAGAAGAACGTATGCTTAAGGACCATATCATCCACCTGGCAAAGTTGGGTTATCCTCTCACCCGCTCTGACGTTTTACAAATTGCAACTCAGACAGCAGTTTTCCTTAAAGTAAAGGAAGACCCAAGTCACCTACTGTCACAACACTGGCTCAATGGGTTTCTTTCAAGGTGGCCAGAACTAAAGGTCGTAAGACCTTCAAAACTTGGCATGAAACGCGCCAAAGCTATTACAAAAGAGTCGATCTCCAAATATTTCAATGAACTTAACAACATTTTGATCAAATATGAACTTAAAGACAAGCCTCATTTAATTTTTAATGTTGATGAGACTGGGTTCAATTTTGAACATAGACCTACAAAGGTTGTTGCACCACGAGGTATAAAAGTTAACGCTATCACATCTGACAAGGGGGCAATAACAACCATCCTTGCAGCAGGAAATGCCGTTGGATATGCCATCCCCCCATACTTTATATTTAAAGGCAAACACATGATCGAAAGGCTTAAGGCAGGGGCATACCCGGGAAGTGGTTTTGAAATGACATCAAGTGGCTGGAGTAACGGAGAGGTGTTTATTAATTATATCGAAAACCATTTCTCAAAATACCTACCAGTAAGAGATCCTTATCAGCACATTCTACTCCTATATGATGGCCACACCTCTCATATTTCTATGAATTTAATAAATTATGCCCTATCCAAGAAAATCATTCTGTTTGTCCTTCCCCCACATTCCAGTCACTTACTCCAGCCCCTTGATGTTGGCACTTTCAAACCACTCAAAGACTTTTACCACCATGAGTGCCAAACATACATGAGGAAAAATCCAGGTCAAGTGATAACAAGGTACGAGGTATGCCAACTAATATCCAAAGCATACCTCAAGGCATTCACACCATCAAATCTTATAGCATCATTCACAAAATCTGGCATTTTTCCCTACAACAAAGACGTCATTGACGAACATCACTTTCTTGGTGACGCACTGAGGCCAAAAGTCCCTGGCCCTCTCCCTGACACACCTGCTGCAAACTCTGATTACAGGAAATTTCTGGATGACCTATTACCCCAGCCCAAACCAATTGAGACAAAGAAAAGAAAGGTTGGATACAGACCTGGTGGTGTGGCCATAACTGAAGAAAAAATCATCCTGAAAATTAAGAAAGTCATTCAGGAAAAGGAAAGTGTAAACAAAAAGAAAATAAACCCTCAACAGCCTCAAAAGGAACCCTCATATGAAGAATTGGATACAAGCTCATCTGATGAGTCAGAGATGAGTGAGGGTGATGTTTTGTTCAGTTTTTTGTTTTTGTGTAAATAGTGTAAATAGTGTATATAGTGTACATAGTGTAAATATAGCAAGTTGACTCCACCCCGGACCCCTCGTGGCAGGTGGACCCCGCACCGGACCCTTCGTGGCCCCTGTTGTTGGTGTCTGGTTTTTTGGTTGTTGGCGGTTTGTAGTATTATTGCTTAGGGTGGCCGGGGGGAGGTTGGTCTGTTGGGTATTTGCGTTGTTGTCAGTGTGTGTGTGGTTCTATTGTTGTAATGAACATAACTTTCTGTTTGATTTGGTGGTGTGTGGATAGTTTTGCATTTATGTTCCTGTCCGATCCGGTTTGAGTTTGTTTTTTGTTTGTATGTGCCGTTTCGATGCACTTAAAAAGCACCGAGATGAGTGAGGGTGATGTTTGCTGTATATGCAAGAGATTTTCACCTCCAACATTGAGGGGTGTCTTAAGGAGGCAGGTGACTTTTGTGGACTGGGGACAATGCAGTTGTGGTCACTGGACACACCTTCAGTTCTGTGTTCCAGAAAATGTGGATGAAATAATGAACGCTCGTGACTTTTCTTGTCCTCACTGCAAAGGTGAAGAATAATAATAGAAGGTAAGTTCTCCTTAACTTTTTTTTTTATTTATTTTTTTATTTTTTATTATTTTTTTTTTAGTTATTTCACCCAACACTAAAAAGATGCCGCTGCCTTTAATAAATGGATGTAAAATTCATGTAGACCATTCCGGACCATGGAGACAGTCCTTATTTTTAGTTTCAGTTTAGCAATGGTGCATGCTTAATATTTGATTATTTTTTTCTTGAATTGTAGAGAAATACATTTTTCTCCAGTACCGACCCTTTAAGGGACTTTGGGAATTCCCAAATTCCATTTCCAGCAGCACCTGAATGACGTAGCCTCCGATTTTACATTGCCAAAGTACGCCATCACATCTATCTTGGTGGTGCGCAAAATTAGGGAAATAAATAAGGTGGAATCTTCCCTAAAGTGCCTATGTTCAATCGACCATATCTTCCTCAATTTCCGTTCAATGGAAGCGTATTTTATGTCAAATTAAAGGCGACGAACTAAAGATTGTCTGGTTATAATTTTATGGATACAAATGGTAAGTTTACGAAGATATTTGCGAAAAACCGCTAAAAGTGCGCAATATTCCATATAACCATGCTATATAGTCGCGATACACAATGTTGCGCAGTACATAATGTTGTGCACCCTTCAATTTCCTGGATTTCTCCTTTGCAATGCAATTGTAAAAACAATTCCACAAATCAATACACGAGGTATAATATTGAGTAAATATAACGTAACATGAATGAACAAGGGATACCGCCTAGCCTAAATGTGGCTAAATTATGACCTTGATTACGATTTTCCGCTGCGGTGCTTTTCATGTGCTTAAAAATGGGCACGGTCAACCAATCAGGCCACAAAAATCGAGATGCTCGTGGCTCAAACTGCTAATTTCTGACAAATTTGTGTAGGGAATAAGTAATTTTCATCTTCTATCTACAATCCATATTTTTCTGACATTAGGCGGGGTCGTTGTGAGGTAATCAGCAGCCCTTTTTACCTTAGTGCGCAACATTACGACACTCAAAAGATTTGAAATCGCTCAACGGTAGCTGTAAAAAACGTGTCAAAATTTTCACCAAATCGTGCTGATCACCAGAAATTCGCACGTTAGGTTACAGAAAAGAAATGCACGAGTTGATTTCCCGTACCATTTTCGTTTATTTTTTCCCTCTTTGTCTCCGCAATCTTCAATATTTTGCTTAAGTGCGCAACATTCCAACCCCCCATGCTACATTTTGATATGGTAACAAAGAACGGTTTTTTCTCATAGTGAATATGAAAACAGCAGTAAGGAATATCAACATGATAGGAAAAAAAAAAAAAAAGAAACAAAGTTAGGAGCATTGGTTGGGGGGAAGCACAAGAAAGCTACTGAAAGCTTGTGTTAGTGATTCCCCTGGAACGAAAGCACACATATACATGTACATAACTTAACAATGACAAAAGAAAACATGACCATCGGCAGAAAAGACGAACTTAAATTAACAAAATGAATAGGGATGTACGTTAAACCATAGAGACAGCGAGAAAACAAAAGACTAATCATAACCAGATAGAAGGTATGTTTTAACGTGACGCTTGAAAGAGGAAACAGTGGAGGAATTTTTTAATATGGACTGGGATGCCATTCCAAGTAACAGGCCCTAAGAACCTGATATTACGTTGGCTAAGAGACAGCTTATAAAAAGGCAGTACATAATTCGAGTTGTGTCTGGTGCTGTAACTGTGGCTATAAGTGGAGAAGTAATTAAAAAAAGAGTGCTTTTTTAAGTGCATCGAAACGGCACATACAAACAAAAACAAAAACTCAAACCGGATCGGGCAGAAACATAAACGCAAACTATTTACAAACAACTAAATCAAACAGAAAATTATGTTCATTACAGTAATAGAACTATATGTACTGATACTTACATACACATATATACATATTTACAATATATTTACAACCGAGCACCTCACAAGCCACCCACATACAAACACAGCCCCATTTACAAATTACAGTAGTTCCATATTTACAAACAAAATCAATATTTACAAGTTGACTACCACCCGGCCCGCCCTCACCGAAACAAGCGGACCCCACCGCCTACCGAATGCCGATCTTGGCAAACGGACGAAGTCCGACTCCACCCTCAGCTTAACCTCCGCCCTCACCGACGCCAGGACGACATCAGCAGGCCTCCCCACCCCCCTAAAAACAATGTTACATCGGTCTCTCCATAAGGCTAGCTTTATGGAGGCCGAAACAAAGGTAAGTATGTCCTGAACACTTGTATTGCATGGCGGAGGTGAAAGACCATACAAAGCATAGTCCTGGCTGACAGCCCAGGTGTTACACAACGTTAGGCGGTCAGTCAGGACTTGAAACCATTCCCAGAATAGAGCCACATAGTCACACTGCCAAAACACATGTGACACACTCTCCCACTTTGTGCATCTTGTGCGGGGGCAAATACCATCTCCAAGACGCCACCGAAGGCGCTTGAGATTAGTTACAATGGCGTCATGTGCGATTCGCCACAACAGGTCTCGCCTGCGGTAATCTAATGATCTGCTGTGGACTACACGCCACACTTCCGGCCCTGAAGCAAAGTGGTTGGGTTGGACCTGGCCAACCAATTCATCAAAAACAGCCCGGTATAGGTCCCTTGCACTTGACTGTGAAACATCCCCCACTGTTGACATAATACGGAGCGTTTCCCTCATTTGACTGTATGCCCCCGTGGGTCTCCAGCTGTGGGGTTCACTGTTACTAAACAGGGAGGGAAAGAACCGACGGAATGATAATCCCCCCCAATAACGGACAAAATAGACAAAAGGCATTCTGCTTTCCACAGCACTGTAAACACACTTGGTCAGGAGAAAACGGAGCTTGGAAGGAAAATGCACAAGGCCCAACCCTCCGCGCCTAAGATCCTGGTATACCACCCCTCTTCTAACCAGCTCCGTCCCCCCTGACCATAAAAAACTAAACACTGCCCTCTCGAGTCGCACCAAGACACGCTCTGGAGCAGCCAGAACAGTGCCCGGATACCACAAGAGAGGGTAAATAAAACGATTGATAACTGTTACCTTTCCCAACAGGCTAATGTGGCGATCGCCGAAGTCCTTCAACCTAGCCACCACTAGGTCCACTTTCTCATTCCAGGTAAGTAACTCGGGTGAACCATAACCAAACCATATACCATTGATCTTTATGGCGTCGTCTACCCATGATGCCGCAAAGGGCAGTTTTTTCGACCGCCACTTACCTAGACGGAGTCCTTTGGTCTTAGTGGGGTTCAGTCTGGCACCTGTGGCTCTTTGAAAGTTAGACAACGTGCCAGTAAGGGCCCTGAAGGAAGCTAGGTCGGAGATTACGCATGTGACATCGTCAGCATACTGAAGGCACTTAACTTCAGCACCACCAGGTATGTGAAATGGTCGAAACAAAGGCTCAACTTGGAAGGCTCTTGCAAGGGATTCACTAAACAATACATAGAGTAGAGGTGATAGGGGGCACCCCTGCCGTACCCCACGTTGGACTCTGAAGGGGTCCGACGGTAGGCCATTGACGATAACCCGACTGTATACGCTATTATACAATAGGGAGGTCCATTTAACAAAAACTGGATTCGAACTAAACTTCTGCAAAATTTTAAAGAGGAATCCGTGATCAACCATGTCGAAGGCCTTTTCCTGATCGAGGGAGACAAGCGCACATGGGAGATCACGGTCCATCACGTATTCAACTAAGTCCCGCACCAACCAGAGGTTCTGCTGAATACTGTGTCCCCGCACCGCACATGTCTGAAAGGACCCTACAAGATCTGGCATAACTGTGCCTAGCCTGTTACAAAGGGCTTTCGCTAGAATCTTGTAGTCTACATTTAACAGGGTGATTGGCCGTTTATTTTTCGGTTCTAGGGGGTCTCCTGACTTGGGCAACAAAGTTATCACGCCTGTGCGCTGCGAGGGGCTCAATGAGCCAGCAAGGAAAGCAGAGACGAATACATCGCGGAGATCGTGTCCAACGGTACCCCAGAAGCGTTTATAGAATTCCATCGGAATACCGTCGGACCCAGGCGCCTTTCCGCCTTTCATCTTCGCCACTGCCCTCCAGAGCTCGTCAACAGTCAACGGGGAACCAAGTTCATCGTTCTGATCTCTAGATGGGGTCTTATCAATATTATCTAACAGGGACTTTTGAAGGCCTTCATCGACATCTGCCTGAGCATATAGCTGCTCATAGAAGCTTTTAAATACTTCTACGATGTCGAGAGGGTCCTTATGTACCACACCGTGGACGTCACGGACTCTTTTTATGCGGCGATCGATGGCATACTTTGTGACGTCCCGGTAGAACTTGATGGTTGGTTTTTCCTCTGCCTCCACGCAATGCACGCGAGCACGAACGCGGGCTCCGTGTAGTTTTTCATCAAGATACTGCTGGATTGCGTGAAGTGCGGAGGGGTCCCCGTTCCTCTCCCTAGAGCAGAGCGAGAGGAACTCCTCCCTTCTTCGACGAGCTCTTGCTACACAGTATTCAACTGTAAAATGTTTGATACGGGACTTTACGTCGTCCCACCACTCTAAATCTGTTGAAAAGGCAGGCCTCAATGTTCGCCACCCTTCGTCTTCGTACCTGGCCTTAAACTGTTTGCAATATTCAGCCTCCGTTAGAATATCTGTGTTCATTTTCCAGAACCCCCTCCCTGCTGGCCATGACTCTGGGGGTTGGAAGGAGACAGTAACTGCATCATGGTCCGAAATTGGACATGCCACAACTTCACAATCACTCGGTGACAGAGCAGGTGGAGAGTACACCCGGTCCAACCTTGAGGCGTCCGTGCCATCAGGGCGGTGCCAAGTGAACACGGCCAAGCCGGGATGTTGCACTCTCCAAACGTCAACCATGTCATGATTCTTTGTGAACATGTCCAATTCCGCAATGCCGACACCACAGCTCGAAGATGTGTGTGTAGACATTCTGTCGAACTGTGTGTCGGGAACGCAGTTAAAGTCTCCGGCTAGGATACAAGGGGCACAGCCAGGAACGAAGGATGGAAGGATAGTAAAAAAATTCCTTCTGTCTGTAGGCTGATTGGGTGCGTAAACATTACATAGGATGAAGCTCCCGCAAGGATGTTTTATGGTGATGCATATCACCCGGCCCTCATGATCATGATCAACTTTTCCTACCAGGGAAGTCCATCTGGATGAAACTAAAATAACAGATCCACAGGAAGACACGGAACCAAAGGAAGCGTGCAAACCCCCACCCCATTCATAGGACCAGGTGTAGACGTCGTTCTCATTAACAATGTGAGTCTCCTGGAGGAAAACGAAGTCCACACCTAGTGATTTGCAAAATTGGAATATTCTTGACCGCTTCCGACTGTCCCTCATGCCATTGACGTTTAGGGTCATGAGGGACAGGGGGTCAGTCATGGTGGGATAGGTAACTACACATCTGTCTCTGACCTGGCCTTTTTATTCTTACATGGACTCGGTAGTGGTGGACCAGAAGGATGGATCCCCTCCACTGACTCCTCACCTGAGGCCGACCTTTTTAATTTGGACTCTGTTTCAACACCCTCACACAAATCAAACCAGCCCTCCCCCGATGGTGGTTCCTTTGGTGGAGGCTCTGAGGCAGGTCCCCAGCATCTGACATGGCAGAGTCAGTCTCCGAGTCTGATGAGAGTTGAAGGTCATTCTCCACTGTTAATAATCCAGCCTCCCCAGGTGTTGAAGAGGAGGACGATGGAGGGCCTGCCTCAGGGGTCCCAGAGACCCCTTCACATTGTTTAGCAGCAAGGAAATCCTGCTCCACCTGATGTGCCACCTCATCAGGTGAAGGGGACCTAGGTTCCTCCACCATAGGTTCTGGGCCTGACTGCGAGGGTTCATGTGCCGGCCCCACATCCGCACTGGCACGGGCAGAGTACGAAGTGGGGCAGGAACCAGAAACATGTCCCTCCCCCCCACAGAGGTTACACCGCACCTCGTTGGGGCACTCGGCCTTTTCGTGCCCCACCTGCAGGCACTTGCCACAACGTCTGTTGGGACAGGACTTGGCTTCATGCCCCTCCTCTGAACACTTAAAACAGGTGCGGGGCTGCCCAAAGTATCTTATATGGGCTTTGGAACCCCCTATGAAGAGGAAGGACGGTATTTCCCTCTTCAGTACCATACGGAACTGTCTCTTTCCGTTCAAGATGCCCTTCAGCTCACCTTCCTGGTAGGTGACCCACCGCATATCGGAGACAGTTCCGTACTGACTGAGAACCCTCGCCACCAGGCCCTGATCGACCTCAAAGTTCAGGTACAGAACTGTCACCACCACAGAGCGATCATATGGGGTGACAGTAAGCCCTTCCAGCCCTTTAAGGCGAGACACCCCCTGAATTCGGGCAGCATCTGACCTGAACTTTAGGTCGTACGTGTTGCGAGCCGCAAGCGGCTGCAACATCTCTATTTCTTTTACCTCCACACCATTGTTCTTCAACACAGCAAACGCCTGCGAGGGAGAAACGCTCGCCCCGGACGAAAACTCTAACTTAACAATTGTGCTATCCCGACTTCCGGGCATAGCAGCAGTTGTGTGGCTCGAGGCCACGGAATGAAAAGAGGAAAACCTCAGAACTAGTTTTACAAAGGACAAAAAATAGGATAAAGTAAGAAACACAAGCTACACAGAAACAAGGTGAGGTCGCAAACAAATGGACACGACCAGACCTACTTATTAACTACAACACAAGCACGCTATAAGGTTTTATGCACAATTGCAATAAATAGTACAGCTATCACACAGTGATACAAGTTGAGCACGGCAAAAAGACGAGAGCGAAACGAAAACACGTCTGCTCTCGTCGATGAACTGAACTGAACTTAAAAAAGAGTTAGGGAGTAAATTCTTAGAGAACTGATACATAAATACCGAAATTTGAAACTTTACAATATCAAATATTGTGAGGGAGTTAAACCTGTAAAATATCGGTCTAGAGTGGTCCAGTTTTGATTTGTGATCAATAGCACGAAAAATTCGTTTTTGGATAACAAAAATTTTGTTAATGTGGACTGCAGAGGCATTACCCCATACAATCGAATAGTAAGAAATGAAGGGAAGGACAAGGGAGTTGTAGATAGTCAGGAGGATATTTTTAGGTAAAAAATGACTAAGTTTCAGAATTATTCTAGTACCTCTGGCAAGCTTCCTGCATGTTGAATCAATGTGGTGTGACCAACTTAAGTTACAATCAATTACAATGCCTAAGAATAATGCAGATTCAGCAAAGGGGATAAAATTATTTAACAACATAATACCATTGGGATTTTCACAAGTCTTTTTCTGATAAGGGCGAAAAAGAACCGCTGTGGTTTTTTTTTTTTGGAATTTAGGTGTAATTTATTAGCAGTGAACCAATTAGTTATGTTGAGCAAATTAGTATTGTCATGAATAAGTGTATGAATGTTTGCATTGTCATAAAGAATATTAGTGTCATCAGCATACAAAGTAAATTTAAAAATGGGGGAAGCTCGGGGCAAGTCGTTGATATAAATTAGAACCAGAAAGCCAAAAGGCTTAGTGATTCCTTGCCATATTGATATATTGTAACAAACATGAATCACCCACATGACAAGCATGAGATCCTTTGACCTCCACCAAAAATAATAGGGATTATCTACTCAATATGGGCAATCCACATGCTAACTATGAGATCCCCTACAGTTACCCTTCTTGACTTATAGTATTTACAAGGTTTTGACCTTTTGACCACTATTGACCCCAAATGACCTTTGACCGCCACCAAAAACAATGGGGATCATCTACTCAATATGAACAATCCACATGGTGAGTATGAGATCCCTCACACTTATCCTTCTGGAGATATCATGTTTGCAAGGTTTTGATGTTTTAACCTCTGATGGCCCCAAATGACCTTTGACCTCCACCTAAAAACAACAGATTATCTACTCAATATGGGCAATCCACATGCTAAATATGAGATCCATCACAGTTACCCTTCTTGAGATATCATGTTTACAAGGTTTTGATCTTTTGACCACTAGAGATCCCAAATGACCTTTGACCTCCACCAAAAACAATAGGGATCATCTACTCAATACAGACAGTCCACATGGTAAGTATGAGATCACTCACACTTATCCTTCTGGAGATATCGTGTTTACAAGGTTTTGATGTTTTGACCTCTAATGACCCCAAATGACCTTTGACCTCCACCAAAAATAATAGGAATTATCTTCTAAATATGGGCAATCCAAATGCTAAGTATGAGATCCCTCACAGTTATCCTCCTTGAGAAATAGTGTTTACAATGTTTTGACCTTTTGACCACTGGTGACTCCAAATGACCTTTGACCTCCACCAAAAGTTATAGGGATCATCCACTCAATATGGACAATCCACATGCTAAGTATGAGATCCCTCACAGTTACCCTTCTTGAGATATCATGTTTACAAGGTTTTGACCTGTGATGACCCCAGATGACCTTTGACCTCCACCAAAAATAATAGAAATCATTTACTTAATATGGGTAATCCACATGCTAAGTATGAGATCCCTCAAAATTACCCTTCTTGAGATAGTGTTTACGAGGTTTTGACCTTTTGACCACTGGTGACCCCAAATGACCTTTGACCTCCTCCAAAAACAATAGGGATCATCTACTCAATATGGGCAATAAACATAGTAAGTATTAGATCCCTCACATATATCCTTCTGGAGATACCGTGTTTACAAGCAATTTCCAGGGTATTTACTATTTGACCTCTGGTGACCCCAAATGACCTTTGACCTTCACCAAAAAGAATAGGGATCATCTTTCATTAACAAAACTAATCAAGGCATGAGTGGTAGACTTCTTTGGAAGGAAACCAAAGTGATTTTCGTAGATAATATTGTGGAGTGTAAGAAAATTAAACAGCCGATTGTATACAAGTCTTTCAAAGATTTTTGAAAAGGCAGGGAGTACAGAAATTGGTCTATAATTGGTTTTCAGTGTTTTGTCACCTGCTTTGTGAATAGGTACAACCCTGGCTCTTTTCAGATCAATCGGCATAACACCACGCATGAAAGACAGATAAATAATGTGACTTAAAGGATGAGCTATGTACTGAGTAACTGCCCTAATAACCTTGCAATGAATTCCGTCATGACCAGGATTGGAATCTTTGAGCTTTGCAATACAACCTATTACTTCAACTTCATCTGTAGGGTTCAGAAACATAGTGTTCATTAGAAGGGGGTAAAAATTCACGAAATGACTTTTTAAAATATTATCAGTATTACTAGATAAAACATTACCAATGTTCACAAAGTGATCATTAAAAACATTACAAATATTATCAAGGTCACAAATGTTCTGGCCATTTTCATTAAGTTCCTCAACACTTCGGCTAGCATTACGATTACAACCGTGTAAAATAGAGTTAATTGCATCCCACGTTCCACGTACACTTTGATTGTTGAATTCCCTCTGGTAATAGTTGAATTTGGCCATACGGATAACAGTGGTGAGCCTATTTTTAAATCTGGTATATATAGTTTTGTTTTCATCTGTACGATTATTAACATACTTTCTGTATAATTTATTTTTAAATAAATACATTTATTTAAAAATAAAAATAAAATAAAATTATAAGATATGGCCAACAACCAAAAAACCGAACACTAACAACACCCTCGCAAAAGAAACAAAAACCACTAACACTGCTGCTGAGCAGCCACAGACGTGACGTGAATATATCCCATCATACATGCACGAGTCATTGCTACTGAACGGTCTGGTAGTTTTTATTCACTCCAGGCTCAAAGGGACTCTCACCAAATTTATAGCAACTCCCTGGTTACACTAAGTCATAACCGGCGTAAACCGCCCGACAGAAACTTTTTTCGCAGATGGGCACATATAACAATACTAGCACATGCTCAAATTGAAAAGTAGGCCAGTGCTAGGCCTAACCTATGTATGTTAGTGTACTGAGACCAAAATAGCGTGTGGACTCTAGACTCAACTAAATTTCAAGTGACTCAACAACGTTGATTAGCCTTAAGCTTTATCTGCTAAGTTGCACAGACATTAAGACCAGAGTTTTGTGCATGTTCCCACTGACAATACTGAATACATAATACACCGTGTAGTTTTCATTCAGGAATAGGCTATTTCGACACAGTCAATTTGTTTTTTAAGTATTATTTCATTACAAGGAACGGGTGTAAAGCATGCATCCAAAATACCAAGGACATGACACTGTACAAGGAACAGCTAAAATATACACAAGTAGATTCGTTTTTATGTGGTGCCAATGCCAGGACTGACAAATGCATCATAGTTTCAAAATAATAGCATACCGCAACAACTCAAAATGCTTAATAAGAACATGCATAGAACAGCTGAGCTGCAATTTAGGCCAAGAGAGAAAATACTTGTGAACAGTCACTGGTTATCAGTCTGATACTTCTCCAATTTTTGTTCTCGGCTTATCTTCCTTCAGTGCTGTAATTTCATCATGAAGATCTTTGATATCAGACTTCACCCTGTTAATTAGGAAACATTCATATTTGCACATTAATGTGTACAGACAGCAGGAATGAGGACTGGTATCTTTCTGCCTCGCTTTCTTACATACAGCATGTCCAACTCATCAGCAAGTTTTTGTTCTGGAGGAGTCCGGGTCTTCCGGATAATTTCTACTTCCTCCTTACTGAAATCTCGTTGGTTAAAAAATATTGAGTCCGAGTTGCACAATGATCTTTTGATGGCGTGGTACATTGCTTATGTCAAGAATTTGTCTTAAAATTCCTTATTCACAGACATAGCATCACGAATATACCAACTTAACAAGCTTCTGCATTGCTGTCAGACAGGATTGAGGAGTGTTACCTTTCTGCCTCGCTTTCTTACATACAGCATGTTTAACTCATCAGCAAGTTTTTGTTCTAGAGGAGTTCGGGTCTTCCGGATAATTTCTACTTCCTCCTTGCTGAAATCTCTTTGGTTAAAAAGTATTGAGTCCGAGTTGCACAATGATTTTTTAATGGCGTAGAAAAGTGCCTATGTGAAGAATTTGTCTTAAAATACCTTATTCACAGACAGCCTCGCTAATATACCTTTTCCCAGTTGTCATGAACTGTCATGGTCTTATTACATGAAGTACCTTAACTATGTGATAATGATATGTTACCTTTCAAGGTCACTCTAATAATAACCCAATTTTACTTGATGCGTCACTTGCACTACATTGTTATTCAATATCTTACCAAGTAGTCTTATCTTTAAACTCATTTCGGAATCAAACTGTTACTTAACTTTGTTGATAACTGCAATATTGATCTTACATGTTGCAGTATCTTCACAGAAAAGTACTTCCTACATCTTACTCATCTCCTCTTTTAATACTTGTAATGACACACAATCACCTTATACACTGTATTTCTAAATGCAGTTGAACCTTCACAGCAAATTTAACATTGTCTCAGTGATTACGTAATCCAAAGTCGACATCCTTCTATCTTCTTCTAAAGTACGCACCATGGTTTCCCTACAAACTCCTGAGCCCTAATCGTTGCATTTTGAACCATTTCGTAATGTCAACAAATACTACTTGGTAATAAGCAACAAGAATAGTTTTATTGTCACATCCAGTGAAAGAAATATACAATGCAACCTTAAGTGACATACTTCATGTGACTTCATCTTAGTTTACCGTAGACAAAGTGTAGATTTATTTTGAAGTCAAAGTCATTTGATGTTACTGCATCCAGGGTAAGCACACTAGAATTGAAATTGTGTAACTTTGCTGTTGCTCTCCTTAGTGCTGGGAATGCCCCAAATTTTTACCTTTTAGCAAACAGAAAACACTGTTTGCCAAAAGTTACCACCAAGTCACCTTTGCATGATAACATGGGAGTCCTGCGTGGGTTTGGCAGTGATGTGAAGTCAACTGGGGTAGCCATGAATAATGACTTTTGAAAGGGCCATAGAAGGTAGCTTTCTTGGCCCACAGCAGGAGATAAGTTGAAAAACAAATGCTAGCCTCACAAAGATTCCGGCAGAAGTACTAATAAGAAATATAGCCTATGATAACGTAAATTTCGCCAAATATCAGGATGCTTCATACTGACATAATACCAAAAGTTTGAATCAGAATGAAGAGAATATCACTGTAATAATAAATGAGCTGAGAATTCCTAATGTGCCATCAAATATAAATTGTGTGAACCATGTCATTGAAATAGTTGGATATGTTTTCATCCTTGGTTCTATGCCGTCCTGTGTGTGACGTTAAACTGCATCCAGGTGGGGTGAGGAGTTTGTGTGTGGCGAGTAGTTTGTTCCCGACTATCGCCTATAAAATGCGCACGTAAGACCGATATTACTCATCCCACGACTGGCGGGTTGTCGGCGCCACAAAACCGAGTAAGCCCCTCCATGGTTGAGCCCCCTGTGGGCTGGGGGTTGTAGAATATGCCCACGGTATTTCCTGCCTGTCGTAAGAGGCGACTAAAGGGAAGGACTTGAACTGTATTTAAACTTTGCTTGAAACTATATAACACATTTGTGTTGGTGTGTCGTTAAATTTCATCCAACTAACTAACCTTGGTCCTGTGACATGAAATTGCACACTAAAATAAATTGGAAACAGGTACGTCAGCTGTTGAGTAAAAACACTTCAACCAGATGATAAATTGTGCAGTGCAGTGGAACATGACTAGCACAAACAGTTACAATCCTGATGGTATAGTTGGAATTCTTAGGCCATTCGTCTCACAGTCCTGCTTAATCTAGTGGCAACTCCCAGTCTCCTGGAAGTGACATGAAATATTGTGACCATACCCTTTTTACCACTTACAAAGATATTTTCCATAGGTGGTAATTGTCAAATCATACATCTGCTCTTCTGAAAATGTCTCAAGTTAACTTCTCCCCTCAAAAAAGAAAAATTTGCAAAGTTTGAGAAATTTCAAAGAATGATTGGTTCACATGCCTAAATTTTTGCCCATATAAAAGCTACCATACTCGGTAGAAAATCTTCAACCGAATAATTGTTTCCACTGGAAAGTTTATTGAAAACTCCATAAATAAAGTTAGCAACTTAGCAGAGAACGTCATTGGCTTCAAGCTGGTTGATTTGATACTGATACATTTGGAATGGGGGGTGTTAAAAACCAGTTCATGATCAGCTGGGCAAACCTGCTGACAATGTTTAGAGGAAACACAATTCTAGGTTACATGACTTTCCTACCAAATACCTCGCGCGGTTTGCAATAGATTTACTAAGAAAAAAAAAGAAAATGTTCAAGCAATTTCTGAAGTCACCGGGGCGGCTCTACTTCACCAGGCCGTTTATTAAATGTTAAGTTGGCCAAAACAAGATGCTGGCATCTTTTGTAACTCTGTCTATTTATGCCTGCGCCATCTTCAGGCTACTTCAATGTCTTAGACAATTCTCTGTCCAAGAAAGAAGAAAAATTGTGCACATCTGCACTCTTTGGTACACCCTGTACCTTAGCAAACCTTTGCTGAAGAGTGGTGAGGGCAGGGGCTGACACATTATTAAACTAGTCAATATTGAAGTTTCAGGAAGTTTTTGGCTTAGGATTCTCTCTAACTGCCTGTCATTAATAGACAATACCATCTTGATGGTAGTCAATTTCTTCAGATTGTACCCAAGCTGAAGGGCAAAGAAGGGTGGACAAAACCACCAACATCCTCCAAATCCTCAGTTCTGCCAGAAACAGCCCTGACGGCAGCCACTACCGTGTCATACTGGCTTGGACAAAAAACTTATGATGATGTAAGGTCAGGTTTCAACCTCCTCAGTTGAATAAGAAGATGAGCACTTTCCCTCATCTTTTGAGAGACATAGCTTCTTTATTTTGTCCATCCTAACACATGTTTGGACAAGATTTTGCCCCAGTTCTTAAATCAGGTTGTCCCTTTTTGTTATGAATATGAGGTCTCATATACTCGGTGACCACTTCAGGCAATTTTTTATTAGGTTGTGGAACACCTTCCAGCAGCTCGCTCTCCGCCCTGATGTCCTTTGTTCCTTTACTCACTGGTCCAATGTCTTTCACACCAATTAAAAAGTAAAATAAGGGTAGGCGGTGCCACCATCTGACGTCACCATAGTCGGTGAACCTTGCACATTTTTTTTAGGAAAGGCCCGAAATCATCCTGCGTGATTTCATGCAAAAGATAAATAGGTGTTTTAAAGAAGCCGGGGTTTGAATGTAAAAGGTCTGGTTCTTATGACCAAGCTAGACCGGTTTCTGTTGCCATGCTCATATTGCCATAATATGGTGGCAACTTTATTCAGTAGCAAACCGTCATACGCGGTTGGGGGTTAAAATTCAAAGCTTTATCGAGCAAAAACTTAAGTATCACAAAAGTTAACCTCTGTATAGAGTATGTGATTATGTTCCCAAACTTTTCGTAGGCCCTTAAATAACATTTATGAAATGTTTAGGCAGTGTTCCCCTATAGTAGACCCCTTAATGGGGTAAAGGGGGTGTGTTAAACATCGTTGTTTTGATCATTTGTAACAAAAGAGCCATATTTATAATTTTGACATATGGCGGGATCGTAAGCAATTTAAATTCGCAAAAACCTTTGTTTCACAGGGGATAATTCAGCGCTAGCCATACTAGGGGTGGCGCTATTTAATGACTCTTGAAACACGGAATGTGACTAACCTTTTTCTATAGGGTTTCCCCGACAAATATTTATTGTTACATTAACTAAAAATATGTTCCTTTCGGAGATATGTACCTCCAGAGGTTAACTGGATGTACCGGGGGGGGGGGGTCTTCCGCCTTTACATATGGTTATGGGCGTAGGGTGACTACGTGTAGTCTTCTTTCCTTTGGAAGAGACATGAGAGTAAACAAACGACTTGTAGGTGTCGGGTAAACTTGGCCTTTATATAGGCGGGGTGGAGATCAAGTCTTTATTACAGACAGGGGAGAAATGTTACCACTTAGAGTAAAGGACGACAAAAACACAGCATGTTCAGAGAGGAGAGAAGTCGTCTTTCTTTGAGTGACTTTGTGGACCTTTTAAGAGCCGTTTTATGTTTGACTTTTTAATAGTCAGGTGTCCTAATAGGGCGGTGTCTCCTTCTTTCAGCCTTTTGAGGGCGGTACTTGAACTGGCTCTCCGTTTTCTTGGCTGACTTCTCCAACAGCGTCCATAGTAGCCTTTTGGAATCGGCGTTGTCGGGTAGAGTGTCTAACTCTATTCTGGCTCGTTCCTCCTCCTTAAATCTATCTCGCTGCCGCTTCGCCTGTCTAGATAGCCTGCCCCAGTTTCCTTCCTGTCCTTTGGAGAAAGGAACTCCAACTGTCCCTTAACTCCTCAGAGCAGGCGAGGCAACCAGGCAGCTTGGGGAGGGATCTTGGAACTAGGAGATGCGTCGGGATTCTTCCTTCGGCCAGATCGCTGCCCAGTTTCTTGATCTCGTTGGTCAAGCCGATGACTGTAGACTGGATTTTAGTCAGCGGAGCCAAGTGATGTTTAACTCTTTTGTAAGAGTCATCCTCCAATCTGATCCGTGTGTCGTTCTTGAGATTTTCGCCTTTAGGGCTCTCTTGCCTTGCCTTCGAAGAGGATTCTAAATCCGAATCGTCTTTATAGACTGGTGAAGAAGGCACTTCAGGAATCAAGCTTTCCATTTTGCTGTTTGATGTCGAGGTGTGTGTGGTTTGGGGATCAGTTTGAGAGGGGGAACCCCTCTCCTTCGGGCTTGGACAATTTGAACTATGGTGGAGAGTAGTTGGCAATGGCACCCGGGAAGACTTGGAAGGATAAGGATAAATAAGGGGTGAACAGGACAGGAGGCGGTCGGCGAGGCCTGGACAAAAAAAAAACCCTGGGAAAAAACAACCAGACCTAGTACACCAACCCCCCCCCCACCGGCCGCATCGTCTCCCCAGCTAAAGCGTCCTTACAGTCAGGTACCAACTCGCAAGTGCTCTGGCCGGTGGCTCCCTAAACTAACCTATCGCCCCCCCCCCCACCCCCTCCCTCGACCAGGCTCTCCACCTCCTCCCAGGTAGTAAAGCTAAGAATATCAAAGGGGCAAACAGTTGTGAGAAGCTGGACTATAGTATTACGAGTGATTAAGTCGTTTGGGATTAAGTTTTTAATTAAAATTGTGTCAAGTGCTTGAAGTCGGTCAAAAAGAGGGATTTCATAAGTGGTATTAAAAACATGAGTCTTGGAAATATAGGAGGGTGGGTATATTGTAGGCTATCCTTAAAGCTTTAATGTGAATGTTGTTTAATTTTTCAATTGTGGATTTCGAAGAGGAGAGGAAACAGGTGCTTCCATACTCAAAGATTGGTCGGATAAGGGTATTTATAGATTAGGACTCTTTTAGAGGGGGTAATATTACTATTCTGAATTAAGTTAGTTAAAAGGGTCAAGCGCCCCCCAACCTTTGCTACAAATTCTAGTAATATGGGAATCGTAGATAATATGCTTATCAAAGTCAATTCCTAAGAAGGTGATTTCATTAGTATTGTTTATTGTATTGCCAAAAAGGGTGACCTTAGTCCTGTTTACCATATTATCTGTTCTGCTTTTGCTAACTTTATAGAAATTAATAAGTTGAGATTCTGTGGAGTTAATTTTAATTCGCCATTTATTACACCAGTTTTCAATATCAGTAAGGGCTTCCTGTAATTTTCAGTCGCTAAAGAAGAGTTATTGTTAGTGGACCAGAGATCTATATCATCAGCAAATTGGGACAAATTACAATTATTAGGGTTATTTAAGGGAATATCATTTAGGTAGATAATGTAGAGTAGGGTGCTGAGAACAGAACCTTGGGGTGTACAAGCTTGTAAGAGGAATGGAACAGAACTTTTGTTATTAAAGTGGGTTTGCATGTACCTATTAGTAAAGAAGGAGGAGAATAAACGAACAATGCAAGGGTCCAAATTAAGGGAAGATAGGAAGATTTTAAGTCCATTATGCCATGTATTGTCGAAGGCATTTTCAGCATCTAAAATGATAGCTGAGGTAATTTAACTTTGGCAAAAGCCAATTTTAATGTGGTGAATTAATCTAAAAAGATGGTTATCGGTGCCCTTTTTGGTTTTGAATCCGCACTGATTATTACTAAAGAACTGGGTGTTTTCAAGATGATTTCTCACCCTGTTGGAAATAACTCGCTCAAAAAGTTTACCTAGACAGGGAAGGAGACTAATGGAGCGATAGTTTTGTTGGTAAAGGGGGTTTTTCTTGGGTTTGGGGATAAGGATAGTCTCAGCCTTTATCCAGGGGAGTGGGAAATAGCCTACCAAAATTAGAAGACTGAATAATTTACATAGAAAACTCAGCAAACTGAGGGGGCTATTCTTAATTAAAATGTACGTTATACCATCATTACCAGGGGAGGAACTATTTTTGCAGTTTCAAGGAGTTGCTAAGCTCCTCAAGGGTTACAGGAGAAGTGATTGGATCGACGCTAACTTTGTTATCGTAATTTGGGTTAAAAATACCTGGATTTTGGTTAATAAAGTTATCGACTTGGGAGTTTGAAGTTACTGTCACAAGAGGGTGAGAAATAGGTTTCATGAAGGGATTGCATAGTACTGGCCATAAGGTCGGCTTGGGCCTGCTCATTAGTAATACGGTTACCAGAGTGATCAATTAATTCAGTTCCACTTTTGTTTCTAGAGAGGTTTAGACTTAATTTAACCTTCTGCCAAAATTTTACGGGGGTTGGTGTCACAATTAATTGAAGAGCAGTGTTTATTCCAGTCTTTGAGTTTTTGTATTTTGATTTCTTTCCTAATTTAATAATTCAATCTGTTAAATTGCCGTTTAGTGTCAGGACTATGATCAATCATATAGCGTCTACGTAATTTCCTCTTAGCCTTAATAAGGGTCATAATGTTATTAATTTTCCAGGTAGTGGTAGGAGAGCGTTTAGAAAGCGGGCAGTTGTTTTTGAAGGAATTTGAGATAAGGTTGGTGGCGTCTTCGACCAGTTTATTAATATTCGATTCATTTGCTTTCATTTTGTCCAGCTTCTCATTAAGGTGGGTTAGACTATCGTC
The DNA here is from genome assembly GCA_029531755.1 of Holothuria leucospilota. NCBI lineage: Eukaryota > Metazoa > Echinodermata > Holothuroidea > Aspidochirotida > Holothuriidae > Holothuria > Holothuria leucospilota. The sequence continues at coordinate 28,884,240 of CM055961.1, read as the reverse complement.
TATTGATTTCTGGTAATTTTTCCAGTCAGTATCATGAGGACTCCTAAAGTAGATAGTGGTGTTACGGATAAACGGTTTGATATTAAATTTTGAAAGAAGAATGTAATGATCACTTAAGTTTGGTTCTTCAAAGGTATAGGTAGAATTATATTTATTGGCTAAGAATCTAGGAGCGACTATAAGGCCAAGCAGTTCTTCGGTATTATCGGTGGGATTGCGTCTAGTTTTGGTATAAGTATTGGAAATGTGAAGGTCTTTATCTTCGATAACATTATACAATCTTTTGCCGTACTGAGTAGTTTTTTTTTACAGCCAAATAATTTGTTGGGGGAGTTCAAATCACCTTATAAAATGGTATTATTTTGTGAATTGATCAAATATGACTTCACTTACATTGGTAGAAGGGGGGTTATAAAGGTAATTACTTGGATGAGGGGTTGGGAGTTTTGAATACTTACTAACAGGCTTAGGGATTGGAGGCCTTCAAATTTATCAAAATTTGTTTGGGTTACTATAAGGTCTGACCTAAAGGCTTTGAGTACCCCTCCCTTCCTACTCGCTTGGTCATTTCAAATTATAGTATAATTTGGGATAGTTATATGAATATTATTACTGAGTTTAGTTTCATTATGGAGAATCAAGTCAGGGTTGTAAAGGTCGATATAATCATAAAGGAATGTAAATTTTGTTTCGGGCCCCATAAATGTTAAGAAAAAGGATCGTTAAGAGGATATCATTAATATTATTCATTAGGTTTCCCGGGGCTACGGGCCTTTTCTACAACTTCTGAGACTGAAGGGGGTCTCTTTAACAATTCGAAAACTTCTTCACCAGTAATTTTTATATTTAGATAGATGAGTGTCAGGGTTGCTGCATAGTTGAGATGTCGCTAGTAATTTCAAGGTTGCATTTTTTTTTTTAGAGCAGATAGATTTTATGAGTTCTGAAGTGAAGAGGATTACGTTGACTTCCTCCGATTTTTCTAATTTGGTTGTGACAGAAACAGGGGCAGCCGCCTGGGCAGAATTTTTTTTTTTGATGAATTAGCGATTTCCACCCTGGCTTCTTTAAAGGCCGGGCAACCTTTATATAACGCTATGTGACTTGCTCCACAATTGATGCATTTTTTTTTTTTTTTTTCGTTCCTGTCTTTTGCACACTATGGGAGTGATTCCCACCGCATCTAAGACATTTTTCATCATTTTTGCAGGCCTGAAATTTATGCCCAAAGCCCTGGCACTTAAAGCACTGGATAACTGGCGGCAATTCACGATAAATCTCGGCTCTATGTTTAGTATATTCCAAAATAACACCATTTTCCAGAATTTCTGTGAGTTCATCTTAGTGGCTAGGCCTACCTTTAATTTCCACGTCGGATTTTTTTGTGACATTTGAGATAAGTCTCTTTACAAATTTGATGGTAAAGCCAAAGTCTTCTAACTCAGTTGAAACCTCTCCCTCTGTGATATCGGGGTTAACGCAACATATCACCACTATGAATAGAGGTTCTTGGTTTTCTGAGGTAAGCTGGTCTTTGGGCTGCCCAGGGAGGAGCTGGGCTCCCATGGCTGGAGAAGAATGTTAGTACTTATGTTCATCGGCTGGGAAAATTATAATGGAATTATTGTTGATTATTTTGATACTTTCGAATTTTGCCCGGGGTTTGGAGGTAACAAATGGGCGACTACTTCACGCCTAATCGTGCCTAATCCTGTCTCCTGATTGGTCCTTCTAGAAGGCGCTTAAACCTTCATTCGGACAAGTTATGACTCATATCGAGTTGTGCTAGTTTTAAGGGTTCTCTTCGACTTTTTCTGCTTTTAAGTCTCTCCCTTACGGTGAGACAGGACTAAATATTGCGTCCTTTAGGTATACGTCAGAGATTAAGGAATTCTCGGTGTATCTAAGCTACGTCCCAATTTTCCGAAGATAAGGGAAGCAAAATCAAGTAAAATAAGGGTAGGCGGTGCCACCATCTGACGTCACCAAAGTCGGTGAACCTTGCACATTTTTTAGGAAAGGCCCGGAAGATAAATGGGCGTTTTAAAGAAGCCGGGGTTTGAATGTAAAGTCTGGTTCTTATGACCAAGCTATAAACGGCAGCCACTACCGTGTCAAACTGGCTTTGACATAAAAAAACTTCTGATGACGTAGGGTCAGGTTTCAACCTGCTCATTTGAATAAGATGTAGCACTTTCCCTCATCTTTTGAGAGACGTAGCTTTATTTTATCCATCCTAACACATCTTTGGACAAGATTTTGCCCCAGTACTAAAATCAGGTTGTCCTTTTTTGTTATGAATGATATGAGGTCTCATATATTTGGTAACCACTTCAAGCAATTTTTGATTCCTTGCCGAAGGCCGAAGGAATCTATGCGATGGTGATGTGTGTCAGCCGGCGAGAGCTCCGCTCTCGCACGTCTTTCCTAGCTCACGCGGAGCTCGAAACTGGCGTAGCTGCCCGAAAATTCCGTCGCTGCAATGAGAAGTCTCGCGCGGCTGCACGTGCCTGCCTTGGCAAGCAGCCCGCCCTCCAGGCACGTACGTCTGCTGGGTTAGTTGGAGGTCAGACAGGCTAATGGGAAATCCCGCGAATTCCTTACCGGTACATTTCCCGCGTACCGCTAAGGAAGCGAGGGCGAGTATGGGTGCACCCGCGGTGTGTGTATGTGACGCGTTGCTAGCTCACGCGGAGCTCGAAACTGGCGTAGCTGCCCGAAAATTCAATCGCTGCAATGAGAAGTCTCGCGCGGCTGCACGTGCCTGCCTTGGCAAGCAGCCCGCCCTCCAGTCACGTACGTCTGCTGGGTTAGTTGGAGGTCAGACAGGCTAATGGGGAAATCCCGCGAATTCCTTACCGGTACATTTCCCGCGTACCGCTAAGGAAGCGAGGGCGAGTATGGGTGCACCCGCGGTGTGTGTATGTGACGCGTTGCTTATAAACACAATATCTCAAGAAGGGTAACTCCGAGGGATCTCATACTCAGCATGTAGATTGCCCATATTGAGTTGATGATCCCTATTGTTTTTGGTGGGGGTCAAAGGTCATTTGGGGTCACAAGAGGTCAAAAGGTTAGAATCTTGTAAACATGATATCTCAAGAAGGGTAACTCCGAGGGATCTCATACTTTGCAGGTAGGTTGCCCATAATGAGTGGATGGTCCCTATTTTTGGTGGAGGCGAAAGGTCATTTGGGGTCACAAGGGGTCAAATTGTAAATATGCTGGAAATTGCTTGTAAACACGGTATCTCCAGAAGGATAAATGTGAGGGATCTCATGCTTACCACGTGGATTGCCGATATTGAGTATAGATGATCCCTATTGTTTTTGGTGGAGGTCAAGGGTCATTTGGGGTCACTAGAGGTCAAAAGGTCAAAACCTTGTCAACACTGTATCTCAAGAATGGTAACTGTGAAGGATCTTATACGTAGCATGTGGATTACCCATGAGTAGATGATCCCTATTCTTTTAGGTGGAGGTCAATGGTTATTTGGAGTCACCAGAGGTCAAAACCTTGTCAACACTATCTCAAGAAGGGTGACTGTGAGGGATGTCATACTTATCATGTGGATTGCCCATATTGAGTAGATGATCCCTAGTAATGTTGATGGAGGTCAAAGGTAACCAGAGGTCAAAAGGTCAAAAACCTTGTCAACATGATATCTCAAGAAGGGTAACTGTGAGGGATCAGATACTTACCTTGTGTATTGACCATATTGAGAAGATGATCAGTATCATTTTGTTATGTATGTCAAAGGTCATTTGAGATCACAAAAGGTCAAAACCTAGTAAACATCATATTTTAAGGAGGGTAAGTATGTGGGATCCCATTCTTAGCCAGTGGTTTGTTAATATTTAGCATGTAGCATTTAGCTTGTGACCTTCTTAACATGCTATTTCAAGTAGATAACTATGAGGGATCAAATGCTTGTCATGTGGGAGATTCATGTTTGTTGCGATATATCCATATGGCAAGTTACACTAAGCCTTTGGCTTTCTGGTTTATTAGGTTGTGGAACACCTTCCTGCAGCTCGCTCTCCGCCCTAATGTCCTTTGCTCACTGGTCCAATGCCTTTCTTATCTAGCTGACACTACATAACACATTTGTGTTGATGTGTCGTTAAATCCCATCTATCTATCCAATGTCTTTCTGACCAATACAGCGGTAATGAGTAAGTGGCAAGTAACCCAGACAAGTGGGGCAGGGTCCAGCTACAGCTTGGGCAGGTCTTCTAGA